>CM054141.1:70773659-70776159 GCA_028751875.1 Rapana venosa
ATTATGGATCGATTTCCCGAGAAACATATTACAGCATATAGACATCTTAAAGTCAAATATTGTTGACACTGTCAGGCAAAACTGCCCAGATACAAGTTTAACATGAGTTTTGTTGTTGTTTTTGTTTTGATACCTTGAGGATAAGGTATGGTGACATGTATGTATGTATGTATGTATGTGTGTGTGTGTATGTATGTATGTATGCATGTATGTATGTATGTATGTATGTATGTATGTATGTATGTATGTATGTATGTATGTATGTATGTATGTATGTATGTATGTATGCATGTATGTATGTATGCATGTATGTATGTATGTATGTATGTATGTATGTGTGTATGTATGTATGTATGTCGTATGTATGTATGTATGTATGTATGTATGTATGTATGTATAAATGTATGTATGTATAAATGTATGTATGTATGTATGTATGTTTGTATGTATGTATGTATGTATGTATGTATGTATGTATGTATGTATGTATGTATGTATGTCGTATGTATGTGCGTATGTATGTATGTATAAATGTATGTATGTATGTATGTATGTATGTATGTATGTATGTATGTATGTATGTATGTATGTATGTATGTATTGTCGTATGTATGTGCGTATGTATGTATGTATGTATGTATGTATGTATGTATGTATGTATGTATGTAGTATGTATGTGTGTGTGTATGGATATATATGTCTATCTGTCTGTAATCTATCTATCTATCTATCTATCTATCTATCTATCTATCTATCTATCTATCTATCTATCTATCTATCTATCTATCTATCTATCTATCTATATCTCTATATATATATCAGTGATTGATTGATTGTCTTTATTTCCAAGTACTGACAGACATTCTCTTTTTATCCAGTCTTTGCCCCAAGGAGGGACTGTCATCAGCAATCGCAACTGATAAATTTAAGTAAAGTTTAAGAGCGAGAGAAAGAGAGCGAGAGAGACAGAGACAGACAGACAGACATACAGAGGCATACTGACAGAGACAGAAATATAGCGAGGGAGAGAAAAAGACATACAGAGTCAGAGACAGACTCAGAAAGACGCAGACCGAGAGACAGAAACACAGACAGAAACACGAAGAAAGGAGGGAGAGAAAAAAATCTTTCAGAGATATCGATCACCAATAACTCTAATCACCCGCACGATACCTTGACTCCCAGAATGATGGCCTGTCTGTCTTTCTCAGTTCTGGCCTGTGACAGCTTTCCCAGTGTTGAGGGGGAAGGGGGAGGAGATGAAGGTGGGGAGGCAGGGGGAGGGAGGGGGGGGGGGGGGGGGGGCAGTAGTTGGTAAAGGTAACAGAGCAGGGGAGATAATGACCGAGCTGCCTTCACGGGAGAGCAGCCAGGCAGATAATGATGACGTGGAATGGCTGACGGGCGGAGGAAGCCGGGAAATTGCCGACAGTCAGACTGCAGCCGCAGCCAGCACACCAGCCCATGCGCTTACAAGTCTGCTGGACAGGAAGCGGAAGTGATGACCGGAACTCACTGCTTGTGGTGAGCCGGTGTATACAAGATTAGTGCAGATTTACGATGTTAGCAAACCAAGGGATTTTTGTTTTTTGCTCTAAACTTTGAAATAGGGGATAAGAGTACAGGAAAAAGGGGGATTTAGAATAGGTTTGTGATCGTTGAGGAGATATGATTGAAGCGCTGGAAAGGAAACTGGATCACTGGAGAAACGGCATTCTTTCTTTTTTTTCTCTATGCCAAGAGAAGAGTTGGTGTCTGTTTGGTTGGCTGCTTGGTTGATTTGTTGTTGTTTGTTTGGTTGGTTGTTTATTGATAATTGGGAATAGGGTAATGACCTTCCTTCAGTTTATCATAGTAAATGCATAAAGTTATGGCTTCCTCTATTTGTCTAAGTGAATAATTGTAAACATTTACACATAATTATGGAGTGTTTTTTGTGATTTTTCTGTTTCTGTATGTTTAACTCTGTCTCTGTCTCTCTCTTTCACCCTCTCTCTCTTTGCCTGTCTGTTTCTGTCAGCGTTTCTGCGCGTGTATCTGTCTGTCTGTCTCTTTCTCTGTCTGTCTGTCTCCGTCTGTGTGTATGTCTCGGTCTGTCTGTCTGTCTGTCTGTCTCTGTCTGTCTGACTCCATCTCTCTCTCTCTGTCCTTGCCCAGTCTCCCATCCAAAGCAGGGCATTCAGGACCCAAGGACACCAGGGAATGAACATGCCACTTTAGCAATCAACTTCCACACACAAATTAAAGTGGCTTTAACTCGTGGTAGGATCTAGGTCGGCCTGTTCTTGTGCTTGTGTGGGGGCTGATTGTCTCAGACTTCATTAAGCAAGCTGCCTCACCCTAGAGCTTGGGAGATTGTCTTGCTTTGGCCTGGCCCCTCACCAAAATCGATCTCTTTCAAAGGGGGGCTGAAGGCCTTGAAACCTCTGACCACTCGCCCCCACCCCACCCCCCTTCTCTCTCTGTCTCTCTCTGTCTCTCCCGCCCCTCTCTCCCACGA
>CM054141.1:70781159-70803659 GCA_028751875.1 Rapana venosa
CCATAATTATCCAAGTGGTATATAGAATGAATAAAGCCACATCCAAGTGGTATATAGAATGAACAGAAGCCATAATTATCCAAGTGGAATATAGAATGAACAGAAGCCATAATTATCCAAGTGGAATGTAGAATGAACAGAAGCCATAATTATCCAAGTGGTATATAGAATGAACAGAAGCAATAATTATCCAAGTGGAATATAGAATGAACAGAAGCCATAATTATCCAAGTGAAATATAGAATGAACAGAAGCCATAATTATCCAAGTGGTATATAGAACAAACAGAAGCCATAATTATCCAAGTGGTATATAGAACGAACAGAAGCCATAATTATCCAAGAGGTATATGGAATGAACAGAAGAGATAATTATCCAAGTGGTATATAGAATGAACAGTGGCCATATCTCCACTGGCCTAGAGGAATGGAGGGAGATCAATCACATCTCACTGGCATTGAAGAGTACAGAAAATCATGCCCAATGTCAAACGGGAATGAAGAGAATTCGTATCTATCTCACTGACATAACCTAGAAATAAATTGAAGGTACACCCCATTGACGTAAAGAAATAAACTGAAGTCACATGTCATTGACGTAAAGAAATAAACTGAAGTCACATGTCATTGACGTAAAGAAATAAACTGAAGTCACATGTCATTGTTGTAAAGGAATAAATTAAAGTCACATGTCACTGACGTAAAGAAATAAACTGAAGTCACATGTCATTGACGTAAAGAAATAAACTGAAGTCACATACCACTGACATAGAGAAGTAAATGGAAACAATGTCCCATCGGCGTACATGGATGAAGGAAAATATGTCTCCTTGACATAGAGGAATGAACAACATGTCTCCTTGATATAGAGGAATGAACAACATGTCTCCTTGATATAGAGGAATGAACAACATGTCTCCTTGATATAGAGGAATGAACAACATGTCTCCTTGGCATAGAGGAATGAAAGATAAGTATATTTCACTTGTATAGAGGAATAGAGAGAAGCCATATTTTAATGGTATAGAGGAATACATTAAAAAAAAAAACCCCTCCATTGCACAGAGGAATAAAGAAACACCCTAACCACTGCATGGAAGGAAAAAGCACATTCCATTGCACAGCACAGAGAAGCCATATTATTTCGCTAGCATAATAGGAACATACTCAATGAGAATAAAGGGATGAATGGGAACCATATTGCATTGATAGAGAGGAATGAATGAAATCCATATTGCATCGGTACAGAGAAATTGATAGAAAATATATTGCATTGATATTGAGAAATGAATGGAATCCATTATTGCATTGATATTGAGAAATGAATAGAATCCGTACTGCATTGATATTAAAGAATGAATGAAACCCATATTGCATTGATATTGAAGAATGAATGAAACCCATATTGCATTGATATTGAGAAAGGAATGGAAGCCGTATTGCATTGGTAAAGAGAAATGAGTAGAATCTATATTGCATTGGAATAGAGTAATAAATAAAACTATATTGCATTGGTATGAGGAATGAATGGAAGCCATACTGCATTGGAATCTGGGTATAAATGGAGGTAATGTTGTGCATGTTTAGTGTGTGTGTGTGTGTGGGGGGGGGGGGGGGGGGGTGCAGGTGCGTGCTTGCGAGTAAGAAAAGAAAAAGCACATGGGTGTGAGCTAAGAAACCCGCTCCCCCCCCCCCTCCCCCAATACTTCTCGGCTATTCATGCTAAACCAAACAAGCAGGACCTTCGTTACTCAAGCTTTCAGACAAGAACAGCATATTTTCCGGAAATGTTGTTCCTTTTTGTTGTTGTTTTAGAGGTGATAATTCATACAAGCATTGGCCCTGTCATTATGTTTTCACGTTCTTTCTGTTGCTGCTGTCTATACATTTTTTCTTCGTTGTCTTCCTGTATAATTATGTTTTTTTCATCGTAGTCTAGAAACTACTGCTGATTTAAGTATTATAATTTGAGACCTTGTGACCTGCTATTTACTGATGAAGTCAAGTGTAAAAGAAAGAGAATCTGTATCTTATCATAATGTCTTGGTTGAAAATGTGAGAGATCTATGGCTGGTTTAGATAAGCGGTATTTTGAAGTGTTTAATCCGATTTCCTCTATTTTGCTCTGTGTGTGTGTGCGTGCGCGTGTGTGCGTGCGTGTGTGTTTGCGTGTGAGTGTGTGTGTGCGTGTGCGCGCGCGCGCGCGCCGAAAAAGACAGGCAAAATGCTGTATTTGAACAGCATGAACGTGCTTTCTCGCAAAGTTAACTATCTAAAGTTTTAAATACTTTGAAATTCCAGAAATTCATTCAGTTGTTTATTTCATGATTTGCCATACTGCTACCGAAAGTGACGGCATTGGAAAGCCCTGCACAATCTGCAACCACAAGAAGAGCTCAACCTAACCTTGATACCTTAGACAAACACGCAAAACGATCCCCCCCTCTCTCTCACACACACAAGTTTCTATCTTTCCATTCAACTGACACACCATCACCATAGACAGGATCAATAGACTGGAGGTAACGCGTCTGTTTGGAAAGCGAGAAATGCCACTCCGATCTCAGTTTGAGTATGAGATAACTCCCCCCCCCCCCCCATCCCTAACCGCCCCCGCCCCCTCCAAAAATCAATGAGACATGCAATCTTTTGGGAAGAGACGATATACCGAGGTCTTGTGTACAACATGCATTTGGCCACATAAAAGAACCCATAGCAACGAAAGAGTTGTTTCTGGTAAAATTCTGTTAATAGGCACACTCTCATAGAGAAAGAAATACACACACAGACAGGAAAGTTAGATGAATGATAGGTGGCGCTGATATTGTGGCGACACTCTCTCTCTATCTCTCTCTCTCTCTCTCTCTCTCTCTCTCTCTCTCTCTCTCTTTCGCTCTCTCTCTCTCTCTCCAGGCAGAGCATTTTTACCCAGATAAATCTGCCGTCACCGAGAGTGCAATACAATGCAATACAATGGAATGCTATACAATACAATGCAATACAATGGAATGCTATGCAATACAATGCAATACAATGGAATGCTATACAATACAATGCAATACAATGGAATGCTATGCAATACAAGGCAATACAATGGAATGCTATACAATGGAATTCTATACAATACAAGGCAATACAATGGAATGCTATACAATACAATGCAATACAATGGAATGCTATACAATACAAGGCAATACAATGGAATGCTATACAATACAATGCAATACAACGCAGTGCAATACAATACAACGCATTGCCTACAATACAACCTAAAACAATACAATACAATGCAATACAGTACAATGCAATACAATACGTATCAACGAAATGCACTCCACTCCACTCCAAGTCACTCCACTCCACTCCACTTCACTCCACTCCACTCCACTCCACTACTCTACACGACAATATTTAACACATCGATCCAAAAGTCAGTCAATCTGAAACACCTTCCCTCTTTAGCACATACTGGTCCATAAAGAGAACTGTGGTCATGACATACTTTCAAGATTGAGTTCAGCTTTCTCACTGCCTTACATGCGGGTCCTTCTGGCTCTTCCATTCCTCTTCTACTGCAGCATCAGCCAGACTGAAGAGAGAAACCCAGTCAGATGACATCAGCCGTGTTCCTAGCCTTCACATCCTAAATGGCCCATGCTCACTGACGTGTCCCAGTGTCTGATGCTCGCTGACGTGTCCCAGTGTCTGATGCTCACTGACGTGTCCCAGTGTCTGATGCTCACTGACGTGTCCCAGTGTCTGATGCTCACTGACGTGTCCCAGTGTCCGATGCTCACTGACGTGTCCCAGTGTCTGATGCTCACTGACGTGTCCCAGTGTCTGATGCTCACTGACGTGTCCCAGTGTCTGATGCTCAGGGAGGCATGTCAGTGCACGCATCTCATGGACGGAACCAGACGAATGCCATAAATGAATGCTGTTAGTTTTTATTTCTGATGGAGACAGAATGTACCACATGTAAGAGCACGGTCCACTGCGCTAGCCATTGCGCTACGTCTGCAGCAAGTGAGGTTTTCGTTTTCTTGAATTATGGGGGCGGGATAGCTCAGTGGTCAGAGCACTCGCTTTCCCCCAGCCAAGGTTAAGCAGGATCGAGCGTGATTACCAAGTGGATGGGTGACCGATTTCGCACCTTGGCTTCAGTACAGTCCCCCAGCTGTAAATGGGTACCTGCCCTCTTTAGGGTCAAGGAAGGTAAAGCAGCGAGGGAGAGGAGATGGGCGCCGCCCTCAATATGCTGGCCCCTAGAGAAGTGAGGTCTCTGACGCCTCGCTCCCCTACGACCTTATAGGTTATGAGACACCTTTATCTTTGCTTTTTCTTGAATTGTATTATGTTCCATTGTAGTGTATCCTGTTGTATGTATCATATTGTATTTTGTTGTGTTGTTTTGTAATGTGTTTTGCAGTATTATTGTTGTGATGTGTTTTATTAAAATGTATTGAATTGTATTGTGGTGCATTGTATTGAGTTGTATTATACAGTATTGCCTTGTATTGCCTTGTATTGTTTGTATTATTTTCCTGTGATATATTGTGCTGATTCATACTGTTTTGTATTGTATTGTATTATTTTGTATTGGGTTGTAGTTACGTGTTTTGCATTATGTTTATTTTACATTTTGCTGTATAGTGTTGAACACAAATTATTGTATCGTATAGTATGCCACTTCCAGTCACAGCAGATTTCTCTGCATGAACTTTGGGCAGCTCTGCCCGGGGAGAGCGCATCGCTACAAGAACAGCGCCATCCATTAAAACCCCCCCTGTCTGTATGTGCATTTGTTTCCCAATGACAGCAGCTTCTTTCTTTTTTGCAGAATTTTGCCAAGAATAACTCTCTCGTTGCCGCGGGTTCTTTTACGTGCACTAATACATTCAACACAAAACTTCAGTTTGTTGTCTCATCCGAAAGACTGGCAACCAGACAGCCAGGCAACCAGACAGCCAGGCAACCAGACAGCCAGGCAACCAGACAGCCAGGCAAGGTCAGGTTCAAAACGAGTATCGAACCCACAACTTTTCGCTGTCCAGACAGGAGCGCTACCTGTGGAGCACCAGTTCCCTGCAGAGCACCGTCATCACCAGCTGCTTCCCTGTGTGGATGCCGGGGGCCTGTCAGTATAGATACCATCCCCACCTTCTGGCAATTCTGTGCTATCTCTTTTCTATCCCTCTCTTTGTTTCTGCTTCGTTCTTTTTCTACCTGTCACCCCATTCTTGTCTATTTTCGGCTTTCTTGGTCCATTCTCCTGCCTTTATTTTTTTCCAGAAGGACTTGAAATACAACAATTCTCTCCTATGTTGAAGTCGTATGCGCTGGGCCTGACTTGCCAGGCGCTTAACGGCAGTACAGCCCATGTTCGCTCGTGTGTGACAGACAATAGTTGCTGTCTGAGCGTTCGACGACGAAGAAGTATGAGTGTTGATAAACAAATGAACCCTAAAATGTTATCTATATTGTTTGAAAACTAGTTTAACAGTCATGTAACTGGAGATTCAGACACTATCAGAAGAACTGGTAGATATTAGTCTTAAGAACCTCTGGGCACAACTATTTTTTCTGTTATTTTCAGGGGTCTGGTTGTTGGTGTTGTTTTGTTGTTGTTGTTGCTGCTTCTGCTGTTGTTGTTATTCTTCTTCTTCTTCTTCTTCTTCTTCTTCTTCTTCCTCTTCTTCTTGATCTTGTTGTTGTTGTTGTTGTTGTTCTTCTTCTTCTTCTTGTTGTTGTTCTTCTTCTTCTTGTTCTTCTTCTTCTTGTTCTTCTTCTTGTTCTTGTTCTTCTTGTTCTTGTTCTTGTTCTTGTTCTTGTTCTTCTTCTTCTTCTTCTCCTTCACGATTATTCTTCGTCGTCGTCGAACGGTCAGACAGCAACCCTTGTTGTCAGTAGTCTGCACAAACAATGATGCTTTACGCTGCCGTCATGCCCCGGGCAAGGCAGACCACAGCGCATCCGACGTCAGCATGGGATAGAGTCGTCATCTTTCTTTTGAATGTTTCTGGAAGAGAAGGCCGGAGAATGGACTAAGAAGGCAGAAAATAAACAAACAAACAAACGGAGGCAAAAGGAAGAAACGGAACAAGGCAGAAACAAAGAGAGGGATAGTGGAGTGTAGTGTAGAGTAGAGTAGTGTAGCGTGGTGTAGTGGAGTGTAGTGTAGTGGAGTGGAGTGTAGTAGAGTGGAGTGGAGTGTAGTAGAGTGGAGTGGAGTGGGGTGGAGTGTAGTGTGGTGTAGTGTAGAGTAGTGTAGAGTAGTGTAGTGTAGTGTAGTGTAGCGTAGAGTAGTGTAGTGTAGCGTGGGGGTAGTGTAGTGTAGAGTAGTGTAGTGTAGTGTAGCGTGGGGTAGTGTAGTGTAGTGTAGAGTAGTGTAGTGTATTGTAGTGTAGCGTAGTGCAGTGTCGTGTAGTGTAGTGTAGCGTAGCGTAGCGTAGTGTAGTGTAGTGTAGTGCAGTGTAGGGGAGTGAAGTGTAGCGTGGTGTAGTGTAGCGTAATGTAGTGTAGTGTAGTGTTGCGTAGTGCAGTGTAGTATAGTGTAGCGTGGCGTAGTGGAGTGGAGTGTAGAGTAGTGTAATGTAGTGTAGCGTAGTGTGGTGTAGCGTAGTGTAGTGTGGTGTCGTGGAGTGGAATGGAGTGGAGCGTAGTGGAGAATAGTGGAGTGTAGTATAGTGTAGTGTAGTGTAGTGTCCTGTGGTGTAGTGTAGTGTAGTGTAGTTTAGTGTAGAGTAGTGTAGTGCAGTGCAGTTGAGTGTAGTGTAGTGTAGTGTAGTGTAGAATAGTATAGTGTAGTGTAGTGTAGTGTAGTGTAGTGTAGTGTAGTGAAGAGTAGTGTAGTGTAGTGCAGTGCAGTGCAGTGTAGTGTAGTGTAGTGCAGTGCAGTGTAGTGTAGTAAAGAGTTATGTAGTGTAGTGTAGTGAAGAGTAGTGTTGTTGAGCGTGGGGGTAGTGTAGTGTAGTGTCCTGTAGTGTAGTGTAGTGTAGTGTCCTGTAGTGTAGTGTAGTGTAGTGAAGAGTAGTGTAGTGTAGTGTAGTGTAGTGTAGTGTAGTGAAGAGTAGTGAAGTGTAGTGTAGTGTAGTGTAGTGTAGTGTCCTGTAGTGTAGTGTAGTGTAGTGTAGTGTCCTGTAGTGTAGTGTAGTGTAGTGTAGTGTAGTGAAGAGTAGTGTAGTGTAGTGTAGTGTAGTGAAGAGTAATGTAGTGTAGTGTAGTGAAGAGTAGTGTAGTGTAGTGAAGAGTAGTGAAGAGTAGTGAAGTGTAGTGTAGTGTAGTGTAGTGTAGTAGCATAACAACCTATAGCCTCCAGTAAAGCTGATCAAGTCCCCTAAGACAGAACATGGCGAAGCTGCCTGTAGTGCAAGCTGCCTGCAAACAGCAATGAACACACACTTATCTTTCTTTTTTCTTGTAGTTCGAGGATAATGGAATAAGCACTCATGTGCTTCTTTTTTTTTTAATTTCCAATCCCCGTGTGTATGAAGTTTTGTAAAATTTTGTCATCCGTTTCCACCAGCACACAATGGCCTAAACTTCCGAAAAGGGGGACGGGTTTTAACGTGTGCGCAATATGTTCTGCGTGCGTTTGCGCACGGGACCTCGGTTTATCGTCTAATCCGAAGGACTTACGGTCTTGCAGTAATTCCCAGATAAGATCACTGAGCTGTGAAACACAGTGCATGTTTTGGCTGATCGTCAAGTGATTCAGCTGAGAACGCTCAACAACAGCAGCAGTAACAACAACAACAACATAATAATAATGATAATAATAATAATAATATTAACGAAAAATCATCATCATCATCATCATCATCATCATAATCATCAGCAGCAGCAGCAGCAGCAGCAGCAGCAGCAGCAGCAGCAGCAGCAGCAGAAGCAGCAGCAGCAGCAGCAGCAGCAGCAGCAGCAGCAGCAGAAGCAGCAGCAGCAGCAGCAGCAGCAGCAGCAGCAGCAGCAGCAGCAGCAGCAGCAGCAGCAGCAGCAGCAGCAGCAGCAGCAGAAGTATCGGCAGCAGCAGCAGCGGCGACAACGACGACAGCAACAACAATATCAATATAATCATCAGCAGCAGTATGAGCAACAAAAATAGTAGCGGCAACAACAAGAACAAGAGCAACAACAATAGCAACAACAACAACAGCAACAACAACAACCAACAATCACATTCCATAATCCTAGCACCACCCAGGCAGAAGTTACACACTAGCCTGCTGTGCAGGTCTGGCAATGTGGGCAGTAGTTTCATTCATTTTGCATCCATAACGTGGCGGATTCACAATGGTGAGGTCCCGGTGCAGGCTCCTCATCAACGGAGTGCTGCCCGAATCCTCAAAGTCTCACACCACTGACGTCTCTGGCGAGGATTAAACCCACGACCTCCCAACTCAAGGTTCTAACCACGACTCTGAAGCCACTGGTGAGTCTTGCAGTGTGTCTGCTGTCTTCTTAATTCGGTTTTTTTTCTGTCTGTTTAAGTTTTCTTCTTTGTTTTTTTCTTTGTCATTCTTGTCTCTCATTCCTTTTCCCTCTCTGACTCATTAGTTTTCTTCCCTCTACCTTCTTCTTTTGTTTGTTATCATTAACTTTTCTCTCATGCTCCACACTTCCACCCCCCCACCACCGATCACCTTTAGTTTTCTTCCCTATATTTTTTCTTTTCTCTCATACTTTCCCCATATCTTTATTTTCCTTCTCTCTCCTCTGTGTTTTTCTTTGTAATCCTTTTCTTGCCCTGTTTGTCTCTTCCCTCTCACTGTGTGATACAAAAAAAACAAACAACAAAGAAAAGGCTGGGCGTCTAGCGGGCCACAATTTATAACTTGTGATTAATAGGGGGTCAGCCAGGCCACCTGGCTGTCCCCAAGGGGCCATGATGTATGGCAGTGTCCTACTTCTTCTGAACACCTGACCGGCCCTGCACAGCCAACAGTCAGCCTCTGGTGGCATGGACAACAACGGACTGTGTGCAGCGTGGGTTTGAACGCTGCCCGTTGCAGGGAGTTGTTACTAGGACTTCGTCAGAGCCGGAGTTGCTTTGTTTTGTGTTGCGTTTTTGTGTGTGGTCTGGTTAGCACGTGAATGAATTGTGAAAGAAAATCTAAGATATAATGTTATCTTGTTGTTATAAAGTAGCTGCATCTGTGTAGTTTTATTATTCTCTCTTTCTCTGTCTTTCTGTCTGTCTGCTTGTCTATCTGTCTCTCACATACACGCACCCATATTATTTTTACTATATACTGTGTGTGTGTGTGTGTGTGTGTGTGTGTGTGTGTGAAGTCTAGTCACATTTTTATTTCCAGATGGTACATTGAAAAAGCAATGCATTTGCTTTTATTCATCAAGCCATCTATCTAGGAACAAAAACAACTTGATCAGTAATATCTAACTATATTATTACCATAACCATTAACAATAAAACTGACTCAAAGAGAATAAAAACAGAAAAAGTCGCACTGTGCGTGTGCTACATACATATAATTATACACACGTACACACGTACATAGTACATACACCCACATACATACATACGTACATACGTACATACATACATACATTCATATGTACTCGCACTGACAAGTACACATGCATGTAATCAAAGCAACGAGACCAGTCATCTGATAAGCATTACCTAGCAAAGCCCCAGGTGTCTGTCTGTACCTGTCAGGTGTGGTTAGCACCTGCATTAGTTGCGAAAGACAACGTCAGTCACAGGCCTGCCACGTGATGTCCAGCTCAACAGATTTCTGAAGTGGCGTCATTCTGATTGGTTGTTACGCATTGAGCTGATATGTCTCAATATGGGTGACCATACTGCTCTGGTCTTGCCATAGCCACGTAATGAGTCTCCTTCCACTTCTGTGTCTGCTGCGGTCAGCTGACTTCTTCAGTGAGGTTTTGTTTTCAAGAATCTTGTACATTCCCTGTGCGGCGATGTAACAGATGTAGGAGCCACTCCACTGGTGTGAAAAGATTGTATCACTTAGACACGGTGTCCCCATCACTTGTTAAACGCTGTTGATGTATTATCGCATAACACAGTATTAAACGCATTGCTTTATGTTTAGAGTGTGTACCGGAATCACATTCTATTAAGCATTCTCAATATTGATATTCTTATTGAGACTCTGCTCAATGTTGTTAAATTTCGGAAATATAATGTAAAGGTAAAAAAGGTTAAGGTAAAGATGTTCCCATAACCTATGTGGTCGGTGGGGAGCGAGATGTCAGAGACCTAAGCGTCTCCAGGGTCCAGAATATTGAGGGCGGAGCCCATCTCCTCTCCTTCGCTGCTTTACCTTCCCTGACCCAAAAGAGGCAGGTACCCATTTACAGCTGGGTCAATTGGGGGACTGTACTGAAGCTAAGGCGCGCAAACGGTCACCCATCCATTTGGTGGCAACGCTCAATACTGCTTAACATTAGCTTGGGAAAAGCGAGTGCTCTGACCACTGAGCTACCCCGTCCCCTGTAAAACATGTTCGAAGAATTGAAAATATGTAAGCAGAAAAAAAATGTTTTGTGATATTTCAATTGAGTTCAAATATCTAGCTCCATGTTGCCTGTATGTTGTTCAGTTTTGGTTTTGTTTCAATATAATTGTTATGTAAAATCCTTTATATCCCAAGAGGGTTTACAGGAAATTAAGAATTTGAAATTAAAATTTGTGAAATTCAAATTGTTTTTTTCCCTGTGTGGACTTTAAGAGAGCGTGGGGCTTCGGTGTAGAAAAGAAGACAGATACAAAACAGGGAAATGCAATTCAAAAACAGAGAAGAAGCTTGGAGAATAAGCTGAAACCAGAACCTACGTAAAACACGAGCAAAAACAACCCATAAAGAATATGAAATTCAAAAATGCTTGGACAAAAGTTCATTTTGTAAACGACCGAGTTTGAGTTGAGAGTGAAGCCCCGACATGGCCTCTGTGGTCGGCGGAGCTATAAACAACATGGTTGGAATAGAGTGGAGTGGAGTGGAGTGGTCTTGGCTAAGTTGTTTGCCGAGCACGCAGACCATCATTGTAAGCATGCAAGTCAAGTCAAGTCAAGTCAAGTCAAAAACACTTAAATCATCCCATGAAGGACAATTGCAATACTGTAGGAGATGACTTGCTTTTCTACAGCATAAATCATGGAGTAGTTTTACCTCTGAACCAACTCTATCCAACTGTTTTTCATGTACAGCTACTAATCTCTGCTGATGTGATCTCTCTTGCGGGACAACACTCAGGAATTAGCACATGACCTTCACATCTGAGAGAGAGAGAGAGAGAGAGAGAGAGAGAGAGAGGAGAGAGAGAGAGAGAGAGAGAGAGGGTGTTCTCGTCTGTGCAGTGCACTCACAACCGCTCTTGGCAAGGGGAACAGTGCAGTGCAGTGCAGTGTCTTTATCATAGCGCTTCTGTGTTATGTACAAGGGAGCTAGAAGCTGTCCATTTCTGAGACTCGGGGGTGAGACACCGCGTATGGGTTTGTGAAATCCGTCGTTAAAGTTTTTTCTCTCTCTCTCTCTCTCTCCTCCTCTCTCTCTCTCCTCTCTCTCTCTCTCTCTCTCTCCTCTCTCTCTCTCTCTTTTCTCTCTCTCCCTCTGTCTGCCATCGTGGCCACTAGTGCAGTGTCTGGGGTTTACAGCTGTCCAGACTGACCGTGCTGGTCACTGTAGCATGGCACAGTAGATCAGGCCGTGTCCATCCTCAACTCCTGCTCCTCACTTCTTTTGCTTCTCATCCAACGCTCCGAAAAGCGACAACCTTTTTCGGTCATATGAGCGAGAATTTGTTGCGCTGCCGTTAAGCGCCTGACAAGTCAGGTCCGGCGCATCCAACCTCCATGGTGGGAAATTGTTATATTTTAAATCTTTCTGGGGAAAAGAGTCAAGAGAATGGACCAAGAAGGCAGAGAATAGACAAGAAGGAGGGGGTAGGAAGAAAAAAAAAGGTAAAAACAGAGAGAGGGATAGAAAAGAGGGGATTCCTAGCACAGAATTTGCAGAAGGCGAGGATGCTATTTATACTGACAGGCCCCTGCATCCACACAGGGGGTGCCCATCAATAAGGTGTATGCATTGTCAGGAAGGGAGGGGGAGGGAGGGGACATGCTGACACGTCTGTAATAATGTGGAATCAGTCTGGCTCCACAACCAGGCTGTTACTGCAGTCAGCAAGGACCTCTGACTGTAATGTGCAGGATAGGTAGGGTAGGGTAGATAGCACTAGACACAACACAATACTACACAAGAGGATTAATAGTCGTGCAGGGTTCCTCTGACCAGTGGCCTACGGCTGTCTTCTGGCTCTTCAAAAACGTCAAGAATCTGGGCTGTGGCTGTTGGCTGTGGTGGCTGTGGGAATCAGGAGGATAGGGATGTGTGGGGTGTCGCTAAGTGGTTCTTCTGTCGCTATCTGGTAAAAGACGTTCAACTGCGCGAACCCGTTACATAAGTAACCAAACATTATATTTAAACTACTGAGCACATTGTCTTTATACCAACACGTATGTAGGCACAACCCAAAATAACGGCAATTAAAAGATATGACTAAACAAAAATTTTCAAAACAAGACTGTGGACATAAAACGAGTACTCCCGAACATTGCCGAAAACAAACCATCGAGTTTGGCCGGATTTGTCTTCTTCTTCTTCTTCGTCGAACGCTCAGACAGCAACTATTGTTGTCTGTCATATGAGCGAAAATGTGTTGCACTAGCGTCAAGCACTGACAGGTCAGGCCCAGTGCATCCGACTTTGGCGTGGGAAAGAATTGTTGTCTTTGAAGTGTTTCTGGAAGAAAGGCAGGAGAATGGACCACGAAGGCAGAAAATAGACAAGGAGGAAGTGACGGGGGAAAAAAGGAGCAAGGCAAAAACAAAGAGAGGGGATAGAAAAGAGGAAATTCCTTGCACGAAATTTCCAGAAGGTGGGAATGCTGTTCATACTGACAGGCCCCGGATTCCCCACAGATTTGAAGAAAGAAGCTGGTATGTAGCATCAGCGAGGAGTAGTACCGAGGTCCATTGATGACGAGGTCAAGAATGAAGTTTTTTCAGCCAAACGCACCAAATACGGTACGCAGCACTCCACATAAAAATAAATAATGGGTGGCGCTGCTCTTGTGGCGACGCACTCTCCCTGAGGAGATCAGCCCGAATTTCACACAGAGTAATCTGCCGTAACCTATAGTGGTATGAAAATGGAAAAAAGAAGTTTCAAGACCGAGGGGGAGGGGGGTAGAGGGGGGAGGGGGGGTAGAGGGGAGGGGGGTCAGTTTTTGTCTCTGTCGATCCTGAGCAGTTTACGACAACAGCCACTTCACAACACCACAGGCGTGATAGCCCTGAGACAGCACAGGAAATTAACAATTAATATCCTGAAAAAACCCAAACACAAGTAAACAATAAACCCTGAACCCTCCCAACACATTCGTTGATTACTTGTCTGGTTGATGGCTTTCAGCAAGCATGGATTTGATCAACCTCAAGAAAAACGAGGACAGCCATCATTAATTTTGAAGCATTCTTATGACAACCAGTCGTGTTAAGCCGAGATCAGTGAGCAGGGCTTTTCCTAGAGCAGTGGACAAGAACCTCACGCTGTTTGGGGGAAAGTTCAGACCGTCATCAGCTTAAAATAATAATGATAATAGTGATGATGATAGTAATAATAAAAATGATGCTGATGCTGCTGATGGTGATGATGACCATAGTGATAATGATATAATAGTATTGATAATAATATTACAATAATAATAATGAAATAATAATAATAATAATGAAATAATCATCATAATAATAATGATAATGATAATAATAATAATAATAATAATAATAATAATGCCAACATATTCAGTATGGAAACTGACGCGACAGCCAGGCAGACGCTAAAACAAGCCACCTGGATCACCAACAGGAGTCTTGTCGCCCCGATAGCCTGTGGCCTGTTGGTCTTCTGTTTCCCTGAAACCTGCAATGTTCCCATGCCGCTGTCTTGAGGGCAGCACGTGTGGAGTAAACCACTGTAGCTCCGAAGTCGAAGTTTGGCTACTTAAGTCGGAGTAGCAATGAACACACACTTCTTATCTTTCTTTTTTCTTGTAGTTCGAGGATAATGGAATAAGCACTCATGTGCTTCTTTTTTTTTTACGTCCAATCCCCGTGTGTATGAAGTTTTGTAAAATTTTGTCATCCGTTTCCACCAGCACACAATGGCCTAAACTTCCGAAAAGGGGGACGGGTTTTAACGTGTGCGCAATATGTTCTGCGTGCGTTTGCGCACGGGACCTCGGTTTATCGTCTAATCCGAAGGACTTACGGTCTTGCAGTAATTCCCAGATAAGATCACTGAGCTGTGAAACACAATGCATGTTTTGGCTGACCGTCAAGTGATTCAGCTGAGAACGCTCAACAGCAGCAGCAGCAGCAGCAGTAACAACAACAACAACATAAAAATAATAATAATAATAATAATAGTATTAATATTAACGAAAAATCATCATCATCATCATCATCAGCAGCAGCAGCAGAAGTATCGACAGCAGCAGCAGCGGCGACAACGACGACAGCAACAACAATATCAATATAATCATCAGCAGCAGTATGAGCAACAAAAATAGTAGCGGCAACAACAAGAACAAGAGCAACAACAATAGCAACAACAACAGCAGCAACATCAACAACCAACAATCACATTCCATATAATCCTAGCACCACCCAGGCAGAGGCTACACACTAGCCTGCTGTGCAGGTCTGGTAATGGGGGCAGTATTTTCATTCATTTTGCATCCATAACGTGGCGGAATCACAATGGTGAGGTCCCGGTGCAGTCTCCTCATCAACGGAGTTCTCCCCGAATCCTCAAACTCCTGCCACTGACGTCTCTGGCGAGGATTAAACCCACGACCTCCCAACTCAGGGTTCTAACCACGACGCTGAAGCTACTGGTGAGTCTTGCAGTGTGTCTGCTGTCTTCTTAATTCATTATTTTTTTTTCTGTCTGTTTACGTTTTCTTCTTTGTTTTTTTTTGTCATTCTTTTCTCTCATTCCTTTTCCCTCTCTGACTCATTAGTTTTCTTCCCTCTACCTTCTTCTTTTGTTTGTTATCATTAACTTTTCTCTCATGCTCCACCCTTCCACCCCCCACCCCCCATCATCTTTAGTTTTCTTCTCTCTATTTTTTTCTTTTCTCTCATACTTTTCCCCCGTATCTTTATTTTCCTTCTCTCTCCTCTGTGTTGTTTTTCTTTGTAATCCTTTTCTTGCCCTGTTTGTCTCTTCCCTCTCACTGTGTGATACAAACAAACCAAAGAACAAAGAAAAGGCTGGACGTCTAGCGGGCCACAATTTATGGCCTGTGATTAATAGGGGGTCAGCCAGGCCACCTGGATGTCCCCAAGGGGCCATGATGTATGGCAGTGTCCTACTTCTTCTGAACACCTGACCGGCCCTGCACAGCCAACAGTCAGCCTCTGGTGGCATGGACAACAAGGGACTGTGTGCAGCGTGGGTTTGAACGCTGCCCGTTGCAGGGAGTTGTTACTAGGACTTCGTCAGAGCCGTAGATGTTTTGTTTTGTGCTGTGTTTTTGTGTGTGGTCTGGTTAGCACTTGAATGAATTGTGAAAGAAAATCTAAGATATAATGTTATCTTGTTGTTATAAAGTAGCTGCATCTGTGTAGTTTTATTATTCTCTCTTTCTCTGTCTTTCTGTCTGTCTGCTTGTCTATCTGTCTCTCACATACACGCACCCATATTATTTTTACTATATACTGTGTGTGTGTGTGTGTGTGTGTGTGTGTGTGTGTGTGAAGTCTAGTCACATTTTTATTTCCAGATGGTACATTGAAAAAGTAATGCATTTGCTTTTATTCATCAAGCCATCTATCTAGGAACAAAAACAACTTGATCAGTAATATCTAACTATATTATTACCATAACCATTAACAATAAAACTGACTCAAAGAGAATAAAAACAGAAAAAGTCGCACTGTGCGTGTGCTACATACATATAATTATACACACGTACACACGTACATAGTACATACACCCACATACATACATACGTACATACGTACATACATACATACATTCATATGTACTCGCACTGACAAGTACACATGCATGTAATCAAAGCAACGAGACCAGTCATCTGATAAGCATTACCTAGCAAAGCCCCAGGTGTCTGTCTGTACCTGTCAGGTGTGGTTAGCACCTGCATTAGTTGCGAAAGACAACGTCAGTCACAGGCCTGCCACGTGACGTCCAGCTCAACAGATTTCTGAAGTGTCGTCATTCTGATTGGTTGTTACGCACTGAGCTGATATGTCTCAATATGGGTGACCATACTGCTCTGGTCTTGCCATAGCCCACGTAATGAGTCTCCTTCCACTTGTGTGTCTGTTGCGGTCAGCTGACTTCTTCAGTGAGGTTCTGTTTTCAAGAATCTTGTACATCCCCTTTGCGGCGATGTAACAGATGTAGGAGCCACTCCACTGGTGTGAAAAGATTGTATCACTTAGACACGGTGTCCCCATCACTTGTTAAACGCTGTTGATGTATCATCACATAACACAGTATTAAATGCACTACGTTATGTTTAGAGTGTGTACCGGAATCATATTCTATTAAGCATTCTCAATATTGATATTCTTATTGAGACTCTGCTCAATGTTGTTAAATTTCGGAAATATAATGTAAAGGTAAAAAAGGTTAAGGTAAAGGTGTTCCCATAACCTATGTGGTCGTTGGGAAGCGAGATGTCAGAGACCTAAGCGTCTGCAGGGCCCAGAATATTGAGGGCGGCGACCATCTCCTCTCCCTCGCTGCTTTACCTTCCCTCACCCAAAAGAGGCAGGTACCCATTTACAGCTGGGTGAATTGGGGGACTGTACTGAAGCTAAGGCGCGCAAACGGTCACCCATCCACTTGGTGGCCACGCTCAATACTGCTTAACATTAGCTTGGGGAAAGCGAGTGCTCTGACCACTGAGCTATCCCGTCCCCTGTAAAACATGCTCGAAGAATTGAAAATATGTAAGCAGAAAAAAAATGTTTTGTGGTATTTCAATTGAGTTCAAATATCTAGCTCCATGTTGCCTGTATGTTGTTCAGTTTTGGTTTTGTTTCAATATAATTGTTATGTAAAATCCTTTATATCCCAAGAGGGTTTACAGGAAATTAAGAATTTGAAATTCAAATTGTGAAATTCAAATTGTTTTCTTGCCTGTGTGGACTTTAAGAGAGCGGTGTGCTTCGGTGTAGAAAAGAAGACAGATACAAAACAGGGAAATGCAATTCAATGACAGAGAAGAAGCTTGGAGAATAAGCTGAAACCAGAACCTACGTAAAACACGAGCAAAAACAACCCATAAAGAATATGAAATTCAAAATGCTTGGACAAAAGTTCATGTGTAAACTGACCGAGTTGAGTTGAGAGTTGAGCCCCGACATGGCCTCTGTGGTCGGCGGAGCTATAAACAACATGGTTGGATTAGAGTGGAGTGGAGTGGAGTGGTCTTGGCTAAGTTGTTTGCCGAGTAGGCATACCATCATTGTAAGCATGCAAGTCAAGTCAAGTCAAGTCAAGTCAAGTCAAGTCAAGTCAAAAACACTTAGATCATCCCACGAAGGACAATTGCAATACTGTAGGAGATGACTTGCTTTTCTACAGCATAAATCATGGAGTAGTTTTACCTCTGAACCAACTCTATCCAACTGTTTTTCATGTACAGCTACTAATCTCTGCTGATGTGATCTCTCTTGCGGGACAACACTCAGGAATTAGCACATGACCTTCACATCTGGAGGGAGAGAGAGAGAGAGAGAGAGAGAGGGTGTTCTCGTCTGTGCAGTGCACTCACAACCGCTCTTGGCAAGGGGAACAGTGCAGTGTCTTTATCATAGCGCTTCTGTGTTATGTACAAGGGAGCTAGAAGCTGTCCATTTCTGAGACTCGGGAGTGAGACACCGCGTATGGGTTTGTGAAATCCGTCGTTAAAATTGTTCTCTCTCTCTCTCTCTCTCTCTCTCTCTCTCTCTCTCTCTCTCTCTCTCTCTCTCTCTCTCTCTCTCTCTCTCTCTCTTCCTCTGTCTGCCATCTGTGGCCACTAGTGCAGTGTCTGGCTTCACAGCTGTCCAGACTGACCGTGCTGGTCACTGTAGCATGGCACAGTCAGATCAGGCCGTGTCCATCCTCAACTCCTGCTCCTCACTTCTTTTGCTTCGTCATCCAACGCTCCGACAGCGACAACCTTTGTCGGTCATATGAGCGAGAATTTGTTGCGCTGCCGTTAAGCGCCTGACAAGTCAGGTCCAGCGCATCCAACTCCATGGTGGGGAGAATTGTTATATTTCAAGTCTTTCTGGGAAGAGAGTCAAGAGAATGGACCAAGAAGGCAGAGAATAGACAAGAAGGAGGTGGTAGGAAGAAAATAAAAGGTAAAAACAGAGAGAGGGATAGAAAAGAGGGGATTCCTAGCACAGAATTTGCAGAAGGCGAGGATGCTATTTATACTGACAGACTCCGGCATCCAGAAAAGGGGGTGCCCATCAATAAGGTGTATGCATTGTCAGGAAGGGAGGGGGAGGGAGGGGACATGCTGACACGTCTTTGATAATGTGGAATCGGTCTGGCTCCACAACCAGGCTGTTACTGTAGTCAGCAAGGACCTCTGTGATAGGAAGTGCAGGATAGGGTAGGGTAGGATAGATTGCACTAGACACAACAAAATACTACACAAGAGGATTAACAGTCGTGCAGGATTCCTCTGACCAGTGGCCTACAGCTGTCTTCTGGCTCTTCAAAAACGACAAGAATCTGGGCTGTGGCTGTTGGCTGTGGTGGTGAGGGAATCAGGAGGTGCGGGATGTGTGGGGTGTCGCTAAGTGGTTCTTCTGTCGCTATCTGGTACAAGACATTCAACTGCGCGAACCCGTTACATAAGTAACCAAACATTATATTTAAACTACTGAGCACATTGTCTTTATACCAACACGTATGTAGGCACAACCCAAAATAACGGCAATTAAAAGATATGACTAAACAAAAATGTCAAAACAAGACTGTGGACATAAAACGAGTACTCCCGAACATTGCCGAAAAGAAACCATTGAGTTTGGCCGGATTCTTGTTCTTGTTCTTGTTCCTGTTGTTGTTGTTGTTGTTGTTGTTGTTGTTGTTGTTCTTCTTCTTCTTCTTCTTCTTCTTCTTCTTCTTCTTCTTGTCTTTGAAGTGTTTCTGGAAGAAAGGCAGGAGAATGGACCACGAAGGCAGAAAATAGACAAGGAGGAGGTGACGGGGGAAAAAAGGAACAAGGCAAAAACAAAGAGAGAGGATAGAAAAGAGGAAATTCCTTGCACGACATTTCCAGAAGGTGGGAATGCTGTTCATTCTGACAGGTCCCGGATTCCCCACAGATTTGAAGAAATAAGCTGGTATGTAGTATCAGCGAGGAGTAGTACCGAGGTCCATTGATGACGAGGTCAAGAATGAAGCTTTTTCAGCCAAACGCACCAAATACGGTACGCAGCACTCCACATAAAAATAAATAATGGGTGGCGCTGCTCTTGTGGCGACGCACTCTCCCTGAGGAGATCAGCCCGAATTTCACACAGAGTAATCTGCCGTAACCTATAGTGGTATGAAAATGGAAAAAAAAGTTTCAAGACCGAGGGGAGGGGGGTAGAGGGGGGAGGGGGGTAGAGGGGAGGGGGGTCAGTTTTTGTCTCTGTCGATCCTGAGCAGTTTACGACAACAGCCACTTCACAACACCACAGGCGTGATAGCCCTGAGACAGCACAGGAAATTAACAATTAATATCCTGAAAAAACCCAAACACAAGTAAACAATAAACCCTGAACCCTCCCAACACATTCGTTGATTACTTGTCTGGTTGATGGCTTTCAGCAAGCATGGATTTGATCAACCTCAAGAAAAACGAGGACAGCCATCATTAATTTTGAAGCATTCTTATGACAACCAGTCGTGTTAAGCCGAGATCAGTGGACAGGGCTTTTCCTAGAGCAGTGGACAAGAACCTGGCGCTGTTTGGGGGGAAGTTCAGACCGTCATCAGCGTAGAATAATAATGATAATAGTGATGATGATAGCAATAATAAAAATGATGCTGATGCTGCTGATGGTGATGATGACCATAGTGATAATGATATAATAGTATTGATAATAATATTACAATAATAATAATGAAATAATAATAATAATGAAATAATAATAATAATAATAATAATAATAATAATAATAATAATGCCAACATATTCAGTATGGAAACTGCAACGTTCCCATGCCGCTGTCTTGAGGGCAGCACGTGTAGAGTAAACCACTGTAGCTCCGAAGTCGAAGTTTGGGTACTTAAGTCGGAGTTTTGGCATGTGTGTACGCACGTTGTGTGTGTGTGTGTGTGTGTGTGTGTGTGTGTGTGTGTGTATGTGTGTGTGTATGTGTGTGTGTGTGTAGGTGTGTGTGTGTAGGTGTGTGTGTGTGTCTGTGTATGTGTGTGTAGGTGTGTGTGTCTGTGTATGTGTGTGTAGGTGTGTGTGTCTGTGTATGTGTGTGTAGGGGTGTGTGTGTATGTGTGTGCGTGTGTGTGTGTGTGTGTGTGCGCGCTATCTGTTTATTGAAATAATAAAGTACTGAAGATGGTAAATGATGGGTAAATGATCGCATACGCAAAATCCTATTATGTGGTGAACCTCAGAGCTCTAGCCCAAGAATAAAAATAAATTTTTTAAATATCAAAAGCGCCCACTGAACCAGCGTGTGGCATGTTTCCACATTCGTCCTGTCTTGCTTTCAGGCATGCGTGTCTCTGTGTGTGTGTGTCTTCAATTTTACGTCTGTTCACTTAAAGTGATATTAGACGAATCTCTGTGTGTGTGTGTGTGTGTGTGTGTGTGTGTGTGTGTGTGTGTGTGTGTGTGTGTGTGTGTGTTTGTGCGAATCAGCCAGCATATCAGGGCTTCTCAATTCTGTGCTGTGTGATCATAAGGCGGACATCAGATGCCGAACGGACAAACGGAAGGACAAATAAACAGTTTCACGCACGCACACACACATATATATATTTATATGTATATATTTATATATATGGATGCATGCATGTATGTATGTATACATGTATGCACGGATGTATGTATGCATTATATAGACAGGTATTGAATATATGACAGAGAGAGAGAGAGAGAGAGAGAGAGAGAGAGAGAGAGAGAGAGAGAGAGAGAGAGAGAGAGAGAGAGAGAGAGAGATATCAATGGGCTCTTTTCCACTTTACGTTCAGAATGCAGCCAAAACAAATATAAACAGTTTACAAACCAACACCTGACCAATCAAACATGGCAAGGAAAAAGACGAGGGTAATTACAGCAGTAGGGGACATCAATTTCACCTCATCTTATTCGACCATCTTCCGCAAATGACAGAAAGGAATCCATAGAAGCATGGTTATTACATAAACACCGGGTTTTGAAGAACACTTATCCTTAATCACAGGGGAAAGAGATCAGAAGAGAAGAGAAGGGAAGGGAAAGAGTGAGTGAGTGTGAGAGAGAGCAAGAGAGCGAGAGAGAGAGAGAGAGAAGAGAGAGAGAGAGAGAGAGAGAGAGAGACAGACAGACAGACAGACAGACAGATAGAAAGACAGAAAGACAGAGAGCCAGAGAGATAGACAGACAGAGAGGGAGAGAGAGAGAGAGAGAGAGAGAGAGAGAGAGAGAGAGAGAGAGAGAGAGAGAGGGAGAGAGAGAGAGACAGACAGATAGACAGACAGACAGATAGACAGAAAGAAAGACAGAAAGACAGAGACAGAGAGACAGAGATGGAGAGACGCACCGCGCGCGTGCCCCCCCCCCCCCCCCACCCCACACACACACAGGACAACACACACACACACACACACACACACACACACACACACACACACACACACACACACACACACACACACACACACACACACACACACACACACACACACAGATCGAGAAAGAAGAGATACAGAGAAAGACAGACAGACAGACTTAGGAAGAGAGATGATTTCAAAGTGACAGACATATCGTAGGTAAATATAGAACATCATATACAAGTATTGAACATAATCATACAAATATTGAACATATTCATGAGAGAGAAAGAGAGAGAGAGAGAGAGAGAGAGAGAGAGAGAGAGAGAGAGAGAGAGAGAGAGAGAGAGAGAGAGAGAGAGAACTCTGAACTCTGAACTCTGAAATGATTTAATGTACATTGGCCTTGGACCTCAATACATTTGTTGGGCTCAGGATGGAACAGTGAGTTCATTCATATCACTGGCAAAACAAATGCACAAACAAATAATGATTTATGACTGATTAAAGAAGAAATACACACAAATATAGATAGCGAACTCATACAAAAAGATGATGTCAGTAACAATTTATGACTGAATACAGAAGAAAATTACATGATTATAAACCTTAAATCAACCATAACCCAATCATAGAGAGAAGATGCTATC
>CM054141.1:70808659-70856159 GCA_028751875.1 Rapana venosa
CATAGTCCTTCTACCGCCTCCCCCCCCCCCCCCTCCCACATTTCTTACCCTCCCCCAACCCCACCCCTCTCTCACTCACACCTACCCCTCCCTTCAGTGCTGCGCAGGGAACAGCAGCAGCAGCAGCAGCAGGAGGGAGGGAGGGCGGGAGGGAGGGTGCTGATGCGGGCTGCAGCGCATCCCTGGCTTGGCGGAGTGTGGCGGACATAACGCTCTCCTCTCTCCACCTGGTTGCCCGCCGCCTCCCACACAGGCGCAAGGGAGGAAACTCCTGTCACCAGGCGAAGTGAGGCGCCACCAGTTTTCACGTGCACAAGGGCCAACTTAGTGACTACACCACACCACCACACCAGACCACAGACCTTGTGATTGGCTTGGTGGCTTTTTTTTGGTGTGTGTGTGTGTGAGGCTTGTGGAGAGTTTTTTCTTTTGGGTTTTTTTCTTCTTGCTTGTGTGTGTGTGTGTGTGTTGGGGGTCTACCACCCCGTGCAGTGGCTGTGTTTTTGTTGAAGAGAACAACGTATGAAAAGCAATTCCTTGTTGTTTAATTAAGTGTTCATTTCGAAAATTAGTTTTTCATGGTTGGCTTGTCTTTTTTCCCTACACTTCGGGAACAGCGTATTAGACTCTGTCTCTCTCTGTCTCTCTCTCTGTCTCTGTCTCTGTCTCGAACTGTGTAGGTTTTCAGTACTTAAATACTTGCTTTTCCAGATTTTTTAATCCCAAACCAGACTACTATTCCTTCTTTTAAAAGGAAAAAAATGTAAGCCGACTCTGACAGTTCTGACTTTGCTAACTGATTGTTGGGTTATCTTTTTGCAAAAGAAAAGAAGTCACTCCAAAAGAAAACAAACAAAAAACAAAAACAAAGAAAAAGGAAAAAGAAAAACGCAGAAAATGATACTACAATCCACATTTGTATGATGATTATGTTTTCCTCATTTTTTAAAATCCTTGAATAGTCATGATACGTCCTTTGACCTAACTGGTCATTGAAGGGACAGGACAGACGTCTTGGTGGACAGTGTTCTCAGCTGTTTTCCTTTTCTGAGAAAAGCAACAACGCGTTTTCTGAGATGGACTGACGTAACAATGGAACAGACATGATGTTTTGCTGAACATCATCATCATCATCAACATCCTCCTCATCATTATCCTCAGTGTGCCTGCAACACCCTTCGTCTGGGTCTGACAGCTAACAGGTAGGTCTGCTTTCCTTCCTCAGCTGTGATGTTACTGTGACTGGGTTTGTTAGTGTGTGTGTGTGTGTGTGTGTGTGTGTGTGTGTGTGTGTGTGTGTGTGTGTGTGTGTGTGTGTGTGTGTGTGTGTGTGGTTTCATAGCTGTCGTTGTCATCCTCCTTACCTTTGCTTTCTCTTTTGCTTTTCTTATCGTCCGTTTATTATTTTCTCATTGCTACGTTTGTGTCTTCTTTTTCTTCTTCCTACTACTACTACTACTACTACTACTACTACTACTAATAATAATGTATGGAATTTATATAGCGCTGAATCTTGTAAAGCAACAAATCAAAGCGCTCAGATTTTATTTCATACCACTTTAAGTCACGGCAGATTTCTCTCCGTGAAATTCGGGCTGCTCTCCCCGGGGAGAGCGGGAGAACGCGTCGCCATTTAGCGCTGCGCCACCCTTTCACCCTTTTTTTTTTTCTGCAGCTGTATTTGTTTCCCTATCAGAGTGGCTTTTTTCTAAGAATTTTGCCAGGGACAACTCTCTTGTTGCCGTGGGTTTTTTTACGTGCGCTAAATAATTACGTGTAACACACGGGACCTCGGTTTATCGTCTCATCCGAAAGACTAGCGCCCAGACCACCACTCATGGTCTAATGGATGGGGGAAAAATTTCCGGTCCAAACGGGGTACGAACCGCCGCACACTTCAGACCCGGACTTTTCGCTTTCTAGACAGGCGCGTTACCTCTAGACCACCGATCCACTACTACTACTACTACTACTACTACTACTACTACTACTACTACTGCTACTGCTGCTGCTGCTGCTACTACTACTACTACTACTACTACTACTACTACTACTACTACTACTACTACTACTACTACTACTACTACTACTACTACTACTTTCTTGTTATTATTATAATCATTATCATTTCTTAAATTTATATTATTCCTATTCTGAATTTTTGATGCAATATAAGTCCTATAGTCCTTTAGTTTTTGTTGTTGTCGTCACGTTTCATATTTTGCTGACTGGAAGCAAAAGTCTCTCTCCTGCTGCTCTTTAAATGGTCAAAATATTAGTTAAGGTTCTAGTCTTCATGTTAGCGTGGTGTAACACAAAATAGTCCCCCCCCCCCCACACACACACACAAATAAGGATTTAGATCATGGCCATGCATGCTCTTGTTGAGAAAAGCACTGTAGCAGATGGTGGTGGTTGTTCCTCCATGTGCAATCACTGTTCCATACGTGCAATGTGCGCACCGCTTAAGCAAAACTATTCCAATGCCTGTTTTCTTTCTTTTTTGTAATGCCGTCACAGCAGCTTCACTTGACTGACATCTGATTCTGTACAGCAGATCAGTGACATCATGACATATTTAACGTGTGCATCATTGTTTTATTTATTTATTTTATTTATTTATTTATTTATTCTTTTATATCGAGGATAATGGAGTAAGCACTTATGTGCTTTTTTACATCCAGTCCCCGTGTGTATGCGGTTTGTAAATTTTGTCATCCGTTCCCACCGGCACACAATGGCCTACTCTTACAAAAAGCGGAACAGGATTTAACGTGTGCGCAAGACGTTCTGCGTGCGTTCGCAAACGGGGCCTCGTTTTTTAGTCTCATCCCCAGTGTGCGAAAGGTTACGTGAGCAGAGTAGGGGGTAGGGGGTTCTGAGAACGATGAAAACGGAAAGAAGTGGGTTAAAAACACCCAAACCAAACCAAACCCAGCTGTTGGCCAGTGTGCCTGCTCCTATCCAGCCCTTCTGCCTGCCACTCTGGGCCCCAGGATCTCCGCCACACTTCTTCTTCTTTGAAATCCGCTTTGAAAACTCATCTGTTTAACACTTTTTACTTAAGTTTGAATGTGTGTGTGTGTGTGTGTGTGTGTGTGTGTGTGTGTGTGTGTGTGTGTGTGTGTGTGTGTGTGTGTGTGTGTGTGTGTGGTGTGTGAGTGTGTGTCAAAGTCAAAGTCAAACTTTTATTTTCAGATGGTACATTGAATAAGCAGTGCATTTGCTTTTCTTCATCATTCATGTGTGTGTGTGTGTGTGTGTGTGTGTGTGTGTGTGTGTGTGTGTGTGTGTGTGTGTGTGTGTGTGTGTGTGTTTAAAATTAGTAGATATATAATGTTTCTTCATGTGGTATTATGTATGTATGTATGTATGTATGTATGTATGTATGTAATGTATGTATGTATGTATGTATGTATTGTATGTACTGTCATGTATCTGTCTGTCTGTCTGTCTGTATGATCTATACCTATCTATCTATCTATCTATCTATCTATCTATCTATCTATCTATCTATCTATCTATCTATCTATCTTATTTTTTTATTTTAATTTTATTCTTTTATTCTTTTATATCGAGGATAATGGAATAAGCACTTATGTGCTTTTTTACATCCGGTCTCCTTGTGTATGCGGTTTTGTAAATTCTGTCATCTGTTCCCACCGGCGCACAATGGCCTACTCTTACGAAAAGCGTAACAGGATCTAACGTGTGCGCAAGATGTTCTGCGTGTGTTCGCACACGGGGCCTCGGTTTATAGTCTCATCCGAAGGACTTTTGGGAGAGTGGAGTCTGCACTGATGTTAACTCCAGGGGAAAATATCCCCTTGAACGGGAATCGAACCCGGGTCGTCAGATTGCGAGCGCAATGTTCTAACCACTAGACTATCCCGTCCCCCTATCTGTCTGTCGACTGTCTGTCTGTCTGTCTGTCTGTCTGTCTGTCTCTTCTCTCTATCTCTCTATCTATCTATCTATCTATCTATCTATCTATCTATCTATCTATCTATCTATCTATCTATCTATCTATCTATCTATCTATCTATCTATCTATCTATCTGTCTGTCTGTCTGTCTGTCTGTCTGTCTATCAATCAATCTATCTATCTATCTATCTAGACGTTTTGCGACTGTTATCATTTTTTGGGGGGAAGCGATGTTTATGTACGTTGTCTAAATCACACTTTGGTGATTTCAAGGTAGTTTATGTGTGGCATTGTCTTGTTCTGTAGTTGAGTGTGTAACTATAGATTTTTGGTGATAATGTACAGCACTTTCCACTACGCCAATAAGAGGGAGGGAAAACGCTTAATAATTGTTTGTCGTTGCTGTTCTCATTATTAAAAATGTAATTAACAACAATAAACCAAAAAGAAACATATAGAAAAAACGTGAAAGCTAGCACACCATAACTATCTTAGTATTGCCTAAGAACTAGCTCACAAAATAACAAAGTTGCGTTATTTCAGGGTTGAAATAGTTTTGTAGTCTTTGCGCCAATAAAAAGCAAATTAAAAAATACTGCTTGCATTCAATAAAACAAGAAAAGAAGAGAATTTGCAAAGAAGAAGAAGAGGAAGAAGAAGAATTGCAAAGAAGAAAAAGAATTGCAAAGAATAAGAAGAATTGCAAAGAAGAAGAATTGCATAGGAGAAAAAGAAGAAGAAGAAGAAGAAGAAGAAGAAGAAGAAGTTGATTATGATGATGATGACGACGACGACGACGAAGAAGAAGAAGAAGAAGAAGAATTGCACAGAATAAGAATATGATGATGATGATGATGATGATGACGACGACGACGAAAAAGAGGAAGAAGAAGATGGTGAAGAAAAAGGTGATGCTCATCATTATCGTCGTCGTCACCATCATTTCTTTCTCCTCCTGACCATTATTATCCCCCTTGCCCAACCTTCAGTTCAATGGCTACCTGATTGATCTACTCCAAAATGACGTTTTGAGGATGGTTTCTCCTTCAGCAAAGCTCCTTATTCCATAGAGTTCTTAAGAAAACATCTCACTCTCAATGGGGGTTAATCTGACACTTAACAGCGAAAGAACGGAATATTTGAAGAGCGTACATCAGTCCAAATATGCAATCTATTACCTTTACGGCAGCAACCCACTTTCTCAACTGCAACATAAACATTCCTGTTTTTCAAAGAGAGCGAGCAAAGCCGTTGTGCTGCAGCAACAAATTCAAGCCGATTGCTTTGACATACAGTATGTCAGTAATACACAGAATTATTCATATCACAAGAGTCAATGATGAGACGTGCTTATGTCGATATCTTTTCCAATTGGCACTTGACTGCTTGTCGTTCTGAACTATCCAGTCCCTTTTATACTTTTATACTATCTTTACTAATTTATAAACTGTCTGTCAGTGACTGTTACTTGTACCTTTATGATACATGGAATTCAAGGTTATTTTTATACTATCTTCACAAAGTTATAAACTGTCTGTCAGTGATTGTTACTTATACCTTTATGATACATAGAAATAGTTTAAGTATAAGTTTGTCGTTTTTAGTGTGTTCATGACCAAACACTCGGCACTAGCCCCCTAGCAGTGGTCAGGGGGTGGCCTGTAACGTGAAGATCGGGGATGGACACCATCTTCGTTTTGACTGGGTTTTGTTGTCTTTCAGTTTGGGTTTCTATGCTTCTGCTCTCAATTCAACCTAACTGGATTTCATTCAGTCTTGTGTTATTTTTCCACCACTCTAAGGACAGTGCTTGCTGTTTTCGTATAATTTTTTAAAAAGTCACTTCAAATGACTGTAACGTGGCTTTTCTAAATCCGAGTGCTGGACCAAAACTTTGGGTAAAGCTTCAAACTCCAACGAGAAATGAAGGTGTTTTAGTTACGCCAGATTAGTGCCGAGTGATACCTGGGTTTTCTCTCTTCGTGTGAAAATGTGAGGGTTTCATCTAAAGACTGATGAACTTGATGATAGCAAACACCATAACACGGGGCTCCTGAACATATGCTCTGTTCAAAGTCTGGCAATGAGGAAATAGATACTATTGAACAATGGAGTTGAAATTGTGGCTTCTAGCTGCAGAGACCTTGACATCAGTTAGTGGCGTACTGACAAGAAGCGGGAGAAGAGCGTAACAGAGAATGGTGTCTGTCTCCAGAGCTCTAACTCCCCAGCACAGCTCTCAAAGGTCGTACCCCGCATCAGCAGAGTTGATCTGGTTCACGGCTCATGGCGTCCTAACATCTCTAAAAAGCGCGTTACTCAAGCTGATTTCTTATGCAGGGGCTCTGCTTACAGCAGCCTGTTTGAGGAGAACGTAGAACAACAAACTGCAATAAACAGTAAACTGTAGATCCGTGTGAATGTCATCAACATGCTTATCAAAATGTGCTGTGGGCCCTATCAGGTGTATTTATCATGACCATCTGTTAGTAACTCTTTGCACTTCGGAGGAGACATCATTAAGACATGGACGGAAGGGTCAGTGACCAGTTCAAGAGAGGTCATCAAACTGGTCAGCTGCACTTTATTCAGGCCGGCTGCAGCATCATCTTCTGCATCCCTGAAAGGCTATCGGTCACTTACATAATGTTCCATTGTTGCTGATGTCATCCCTCTGTAAAATAATACCAGGTAGAGACATTAGTCTCATCTGGACTTAAAGAACAGAATTAGTGTCTGTAAAACGTTTTACAACAGAGTGATGTATGTAAGATATCGGTAATTTAAAATCCTATACGCCGACTGGTGAAGGTGTGATCTTTGTAGTGATTAGAGTATTATTGTCGGATTTATAAAAAAAGCTTTTCCATTGGTGCGAAAAAACCCTGTGATCATCGTGTATTGTCAACTTGTCTGATGGATTACAAGCTGTCTGATCCTGAGCATGACATGGAGGAGGTGGTGGTTTTCATTTTTGAGAGATAGAACAATTCCTTTTCTTCCTTTTAACTACTCTATCTCTTCGAAGCCTTCACGCAGTAAACATGTTGCTCATCTAGAAGCTTGGGTAATAATAAAACACCCAGAGATTGAATCTGGTGTCCCTTTGATTTAAAAAAGGCATATTTTGATTAAAAAAAAAGACTCAGAAATCAATGATGAATTTCAAGGACAAAGCGCACATTAGATGGCACTGCACAGACATGGCATCCTTCAGTGTCGGAAGAGTGTGGAGTTGTGCTGTAGGAGTTGATTCTGGCACAGCGTCAGTTGTGGCTGGCCGACCCGACACGGGGATGACAGACAGTCCCTATGGCAGAGGGCACAGATGAAGTCTGACAATGCTGGTCTGTCTGTCTGCCTGCCTGGCTGCAGCCTTTCTTCTCGTTCTCTTTGCCTCGTGCTGCTGCTGCTGCACAGACACAAGTTTAATAATAAGCAGCCACATCCGACATACAGATCAACAGATAACAAAATGTCCAATCAGATTTTTATCTGAAATATACGTTTGAAGTCGACATTTCAAAGCATTCAGAAGCATTCAAACAGATTGTTCCATGAGCAAAACAAGGTGTTATGGCACACCGACCAGGTTGAGTCAGAGACCACAGCGGCCACACTGGATTACAGGACGTCAGAAATATCATGGATGGTTTTATTTTCCGATACAGTACTTCTATAATACCAAAGGTCTGACGAACATTCGCAATAACTCACTTTTGGTGATCTAAGCAGAAATCACGTCATAAACTTCATGACCATGGACTGGTTGCAGCTCCAAAGCCAGGCAGCCATGTTGGATTTCTACGTCGTCGCACAATGCTCAACAGATTGTGTTCATAGCGCCTGTCAGAGTTGACCTTCACAGCGCTAAATCCAGTAAGCACGATTTTGCAAGTTCTGATTTTCAAGGGTTGGATCCTGGATTGTTCTTCCCCCTTCTCCTCCCGCCACACACACACACACACACACACACACACACACACACACACACACACACACACACCACACACACACACACACACACACACACACACACACACACACACACACACACACACACACACAAGCGCACGCTCGCACACATCATTTTAATGCGTCATAAAAGATGTATGTGAAAACGCTGTGGTGGCAGTGTCCATGAGGTGTTCTGCAGTAACAGGGATGGCAGTGGCGGTCTCTGTCCTCCAGAACCGGTCACTCAAGCCAGCCTCTAACAACAGGCGACATTTTATTTTTCCTACGTGAAGCACCTTCCTGCTTCACCTACACCTTCCCCTGGCCACTTCAACAGCGTCACTCACGTCATCCCAATGCTGTTTCTTGTGTCACAGTGGTCAGATGCACCTCTACCCGACGCACTCCTAAGTAAAAATCGAGGGTTCTGAGGTTCAAATTTCTCTAAAGCAGGATTGTCTACCCTCCTTCTCGAAAATCCTTAAAACCATGACAGGCGGTTTGGGTACCAGTCTGTCTGATGCAACAGTAAACCGACGTCACACGTTTTGTTTCGTTCTTTCTGTTGTCGCTGCCTCATCCTCTGTGACGTTCCTGTCCTGCTGTTCCCACGCCGCTCATTCCAACCTCCCCGCCACAGATGAGCCCCACAGCACACTCACTCTGGGTAGGAGCCAGCCGTAGTCCGAAAAATCCCTATAAGTCTTATAGGATTGGAACCCGCGACCTTCCAGTCCGTAAACCAAGACACTAATCACTACGCCATGGCGGTTGGTCATTCTATTGTTCCTTGTTCCACTGTAACTTGGCTGACCGCTCTTTAAGCACCCATCCAGGAAGTGGGGCATGCGGTTTGAATTCTATGAAAGACGAATTCCGTGATCCAATCTCTAAAATCCTTTCAGGCCATGAATAGGGGTATAGATGCTTATCTTTCTGAAAATAAAATAAACCGACATCTACAGTGCACTAAATTCTGTATTGTTAGCGTGTCTAATAATGTCTGGTAAGGAGAGAGCGGGGCTCTATGGCGTGGTTCTGTCAGTAAACTCTTCCCTACATGTACAGGCAGACCTACACAGCAGCACAGAGGACAGGATCACTGCATGGTTCTGGGCCACAGTTCTGCTGATCCTGGTGTGATATTATTCGCTAAGACCATGCAATACACTGCCACACAGTGCAGTGTAGCACAGGACGTTATCATTTTTTCCCTTTCTCGTTGTCATCATCCTCTTTGTCCTGTTTTGTTATTTTCATCGTCGTTTTTGTTATATGTGTTGTTGCTGCTATTTTTAGTGGTGGTGGTGGTGACAGCGGTGTAGTAGAAGTATAGCAGTAGTAGTAGTAGTAGTAGAGGTAGAAGTAGAGGTAGTAGAAGCAGTAGAAGTAGCAGCAGTAGTACTTTAGTAACAGTAGTATTCGTAGTAATAGTAATAGAAGTGGTAGTGTAGCACTAGTGGTGGTAGTAGCAGTTTAGTAGTAATTTAGTAGTGTTGGTTTAGCAGCAGCAGCAGCAGCAGCAGCAGCAGCAGCAGCAGCAGCAGCAGCAGCAGCAGCAGCAGCAACAGCAGCAGCAGCATTAGTAGTAGTAGTAGTAGTAGTTGTAGTAGTAGTAATAGTCTTAAGGGTCTTTAGGACTCAATAAGCAAAATGAAACGTGAGGAGCAGAGTAAGCTGGCAGCAAAATCTTTATTGGTTCCCCAATAGTACTAGACTATGAGAACAATGAACAATGAACACATTTTATTTATAGAGGGTTATAGAATAAACAAAACAATAGCTGGAATAGGTGAAGGTAGTGAAGTTTTTTGAGGCCTTGCAAGAGCGGTGTGGCATCCTCACCCAGCTCAGGCCAGCACAGCATCACAGTGCCGGGCAGGATGGTGCAGTTCGTCAGTCTGCCTTTTATGACCGGCAGTTTGTGGGGTGAGTACCATCGAATTCCAAGCCAGCACTTCCTTCCTTCTCTGAAGACTTCCATGGGATCGTCACACATGGAACACTTTCTTATCCCCCTTTGATCGGGGCCTGTCCTTTCTCCTTCGAAAAGAATCCCCTTCTCCATTGCACAGCATAATCTGGAAATGTCAGACTGCCTCACCTACACTTTACCTGATCGTTACCTGAATTCCACATACTTTTATAGCCCCCTGTTTTGCTTTCATCGACTCTCCCCCCCCCCCTTAGAGAAAGCTGTGTATAAGTGACAGGCAGGCAGGCAGGTCAGCTTACTTCTTTGAATGCCTTCACACCATGGCCGCATACGTTCCACTACGCCATTAGCTGAAGTGAGGGGACTATGTTTGTTTGAAGGATCAAGGCAGACAGGTAAGTGGAAGCTGCTGCAGGGGTGGGTGGGTGTAGTGGCTGTGGGCAGGTACCCCGTAACTGGCTCTCCTGAAGTGTGTGTTACTGCAGTCATTTCTCCTGATCCTCTGATCTTCACCCTCACGTTCCGGGATTTGCTGCTGTCTGCTGCTGCATAGGAGGAGGGGAAGGAGGAGGAGGAATAGTGAGGAGGAATAGGAGGAGGAGAATAGGAGGAGGAAGGAGGAGGAGGAAGCAACCTCCTTGTAAAAAGACAGCACCTGTCATCACTTGAGATGTCTGTGATGTGTTTTGGTTTTTTAGGGGGTTATCCATTCATCCCTCCCCCTCTCGCCTCCCATCCCCAAAAATCATCGGTCGTTACTGGGTGAGGGTGGAAAGGGTAGTGACGTTCTTCTTAATGGCGGGAGCACCTGGTGTTTTGACTGCGCTGGAGACAGTTTCAAATTCATAACCTGGTTCTCTCTCTCTCTCTCTCTCTCTCTCTCTCTTCTCTCTTCTCTCTCTTCTCTCTCCTCTCTCTCTCTCTCTCTCTCTCTCTTCTCTCTCTTTCTTCTACGGCGTGCGTGTGTGGTGTTGTGTGTGTGTGTGTGTGTGTGTGTGTGTGGTGGAGGGGGGGGAGATGGATCCTATAGCTATTATTTTACTTCAGAAACGCCATAACTTTGGTAATACTCAAGAATGGTCTTAATAGCACCTGATTATAGTTTACATACGAACACATCTGCTCTCCATTTATAACATCTATCTCAACTACTGTACTGATGACTAGGAAACCTATCAAGGACTACAAAGAATGTCGTGCTGACGTACACATAAGCCTTCAGGTGAAAACAGCGTTTAGCATGAACTTCAAAGACTATCCCAGAGTGTTGACTGTAGCACTTGATGGTGCTGGGTTTTGCTCTAGAATTAAAAATACAACCTATGGGTAAGGTTGGGCGTGTTTTTCCTGATGTAAAATATAAGTGAAGGATGCTGTTAATGTTTGATGCGTTACCTCTATTCTATCCTTGTTGAAACTGTTATAATTGCACAGTTGGGAAATCATTTGAAATCGTACGCTGGTGTTTTTGTAAGTGTGTTTGCGTGTATGTGTGTGTGCGCATGTGTGTATGTGTGTGTGCGCGCGCGCGCGCGCGTGTGTGTGTATGTGTGTGTGTGTGTGTTCGCATGCACGCGAGAGCGGTCGTGCCTGCAAGCGTCTGAGTGCACGTGTATGTAAGTGGTGTGCATGCCAACACCTTTGAGCACGCACATGCACATGCACGTGGCTGCGTCATCTCGGCTGTTGGAACTTTTCCTCCTTCATGGCAACAGCCTGAGAAGAAGCAGGAACTGTGTTACACAGGTGGAAACTGCCTCCTCTGACTTAGACACCTTCTTTCTCCTTCACTGCCCTCAAAGTGGATTGGTGGTCTAGAGGTCATGCGCCTGCATAAAAAGCGAAAAGTCCGGGTCAGAAGTGTGGGTTGGTTTCATCCCCGTTTGGGCCAAAACCTTTCCCCCATCCATAAGACCATGAGCGGAGGTCTGGGTGCTGGTCTTACGGATGAGACAATAAATCAAGGTCCCATGTGTTACACAAAATTATTTAGCGCACGTGAAAGAACCCACGGCAACAAGAGAGTCGTACCTGGCAAAATTCTGTAGAAAAAAGCCACTCTGACGGGAAAACAGATGAATACAGTTGAAGACAGGAAAATAAAAATAAATAATGGGTGGCGCTGCTCTTGTCGCAACGCGCTCTCTCCTGGGAGAGCAGCCCGAATTTCACGCAGAGAAATCTGCCGTGACTTAAAGTGGTAGGAATGTGAATATGAAAGCAGGTGTAAGGGGTTCATAACCACCATAGAGCTGAGACACGGAAATAAGAAACTAACTGACTGACTGACTGACTGTCTGACTGACTGACTGACTGACTGACTTACTGATATTTGATTCACCATGCTTACGGTGCACTTCTGAGAGAAATTTATTATATTCCTTTCCTTCGAGGATAAAGGAAAAAGAATACGATTGCTTTATTTTTTTTACATCCAGTCCCCGTGTGCATGCAGTTTTGTAAACTTTGTCACCCGCTCCCATCAGCACAAATCGGAACAGGTTTAACGTGTGCACAAGATGTTCTGCGTGCGTTCCCACACGGGATCCAGATTTATGCTCTCACCTGAAGGACTTTCAGGGGAGGGAAGTCAGCATTGATGTCGCCTCCAAGGGGAAGGGGGGGGGGGGGGGGGAGAGTGAGGGGGGGAATTGCATTGCATTAGTGTCTCAAACCTGGGCTCGAACCCGGGGCCTCAGATCGCGAGTGCAACGCACAACGCTCTAACCACCACGCTATGGCGTCCCTGATGATAGCAGAAGTATCACTATTGGTTTGTGTTGCTGATGTTAGGCTTAGAATGTCGCAGTGCTATTGATGCACAGGCTTACTTGTGGTTTGCGTTGCTGACGTTAGGCTTAGAATGTCACTGTGCTATTGATGCACAGCCTTATTTGTGGTTTGTGCTGCTGACGTTAGCTTAGAATGTCACAGTGCTATTGATGCACAGCCTTACTTGTGGTTTGTGTTGCTGACGTTAGCTTAGAATGTCACAGTGCTATTGATGCACAGGCTTACTTGTGGTATGTGTTGCTGACGTTAGCTTAGAATGTCGCAGTGCTATTGATGCACAGCCTTACTTGTGGTTTGTGTTGCTGACGTTAGCTTAGAATGTCGCAGTGCTATTGATGCACAGGATTACTTGTTGTTTGTGTTGCTGACGTTAGCTTAGAATGTCACAGTGCTATTGATGCACAGGCTTACTTGTGGTTTGTGCTGCTGACGTTAGCTTAGAATGTCGCAGTGCTATTGATGCACAGCCTTACTTGTTGTTTGTGTTGCTGACGTTAGCTTAGAATGTCGCAGTGCTATTGATGCACAGGCTTTCTTGTCTAAGAGGGGAACGGGATAGCCTGGTTGTTGATGCGCATTGCGCTCGTGATCTGCTGACCCGGGTTCCGATCTCATTTAAGAGGATTTTTCCTCTGGAATTAACATCAGTGCCGACTCCACTCTCTCCAAAAGTCCTTCCGATTAAACTATAAACCGAGGTCCTGTGTGCAAACGCACGCAGAACATCTTGCGCACACGTTAAAACCTGTCCCGCTTCTTGGAAGTGTAGGCCATTGTGTGCTGGTGAGAACGGATGACAAAATTTACAAAACTACACACACACACCGTGACTGGAAAATAGCAAAATAGCACATAAGTGCTTATTTCATTATCCTCGAAATAAAAGAATAAACGAAAGAAAAAAAATAGGGAAAAGAAAATTATTTCCTGCTATATATTAGTCACTTAAACTGGCAGTTAAATATCGGTCAGTTAGTATGTCAGTCAATCAATCAGTCAGTCTGGCGATCAGTCAGTCGGTTTGTCGGTCAGTAAAACAGTTAGTAAGTCAGTCAGTCAGTCAGTCAGTAAAACAGTCAGTCAGTCAATCAGTCAGTCAGTCAGTCAGATTTTTTTAATCTCACGTCGCGCCAGGCTTCACTGGCAGCATCAGAAGAGATAGTCTGTCAAATCAAATCATATCAAACCATATCAACCTGTCCATATCATAGCCAATCAGACCACACCACATCAAAAACATCATGATCTTTTCGGCAATGGCAGGAGCCTATCAAAGTGTACATTTCTCACGTCCTGCATTAATTGCGAATCGAAATCAACAGACATGAGTTGGTCATATTTGTATATCTGTATGTTTGTCCGTCGTGTTCGACGATGACCTCCAAAACAGCAGAGGAGGCAGCTGCTGTTTCGGAAATTGGGCAGAAATTTGATTAAAATGTAGATGCCTTGCCCACAGCACATCCCCACTCTCTCGGCCAAGTGGGCATAAGGACAGTCAGCGTTGGAGATGTTCTCCAAAGGCCAACCAGCCCCCAGGGCTGCAGTACATAAGGACCGTGCAAGTCAAGCCTCCTAGTCAGAGAGTCATAGTCGATCACAAAAGACTAAGCTGTAAAGTGGAATTCCATGAATGGGAAAGCCACTGGTCACACAGCCTCTCACTTTGCTGTTGCCCCCAGCGTCAATGGTTTAATCAAGAACTGTGATAAACCACAGGCGCTGACGGCGGTTCACATTTGTATAAACAGCACATTAAAGTATGGAAAATTTTGCAATAACTGCACATACGCACACATACACACACATGATGAAAAAAAGCAAATGCCATGCTTATTCAATGTACCATCTGGAAATAAAAATTTGACTTGACTTGACTTGACTTGACTTCACACACACACACACACACACACACACAACACACACACACACACACACACACACACACACACACACACACACACACACACACACACACACACCTCTCTCTCTCTCTGTGTCTCTGTCTCTCTCTCTCTCCCTCTCGCTCTGTCTTTCTCTGTCTCTCTCTTTCTCTCTCTCGCTGTTATGCGTCTCACGCATTACACATCCTTTACACACAACATCAGTTTAAGCCACATACTTATTGGCAGAATGGGTTACCTGCCTGTCAGGGTTAAGAGCGCGGACAGATGGCACTAGTAACAGAGGAATGGTCACGTTTTGCTCTACACTCTTGGCTCTGCACCTGTCACTTCTGTCGTTAAATTCAAGACAGAAGGAGTGTTTGGCGTCATCCAAAACGGGTTTAAGTCTGTCCTTCAGTTTCTTTAGGTATATATGTCCCACAGGTGTATTATGCCTCATCTATTACCCACCGTACCTTTGTAATAATCTTTTCAATCTTGTGTTTATCAAAGTAAATGGCATATCTACTACATCACGCTGTACCATAAGTTGACACTCTACAAGTGACTAAGGAATAGAACACGAACGTCAGGACTGGCCAAGACTGTCCTACAGGGAACAGTACGAGGAGGGAGAGGAAGAGGCAGACAGAGAACACGATGGGAAGACAACATCAGACAGTGGAAGGCCTCGGGCGGAACTACTTGCTACGGAAAGCTGAAAACCGCGAGGAGTGGAGGAAGCTGGTTGCAAAATCTTCAGTGGTGCCCCAAAGGTCGTACTAGACTACGAGATAGGCAAAAATGAAGTTTCAACCATAAGAATGTCTGAGATTTATGAGACAATAGTTTTGACTGTGAGCTTCTCTTTAGACAACATTTGAGTGCGCATTCCAGGACAGTTTCTGATCAAAGCTATTATCTCACTAAGTATTCAACGTTCATCTCAGCACAGTAACATGTATTTTCATGATCACACCCACGTACAACATTCTCACACAAAGACAGCTTGTTATATATCATTACACTAAGGTTCATCTAGTGCATTATTTTTTGCTTGTCTTTTAGCTGTGTGACCTATGTCCATTTTCAGGAGGTAGGGACAGATCACTGCTTCCATTTCCACGCCTCTCTGTGACCGAAATAACCCCCTTTGCTGATTGGTTGAACGAGTGATGGATGGTTTCCGCTTCCGGGATAACCTGGTAATCGATCGTTGTATAGATTGATCAATGCCTTCTGCCCCAGTGCTTTGCCTTGGTAAAGCTTGTTATTTTGTCGCCTTGTTTCTTCGTCTTCTTTTGGGAGCGCTCAGACAGCAACTATTGTTGTTTGTCATGTAAGCGAAAAGGCGTTGCGCTGCCGTTAAGCGCCAGACAGTTCAGGCCCAGCGCATCCGATCGGTGTTGGAAAGAATTGTGCTATTTTTAGTCTTTGTGGAGAAAAGGCAGGAGAATGGACCAAGAAGGCAGAAAATAGACAAGGAGGCGGTGACCGGACGAAATAGAAACAAGGCAGAAGAGGGATATAAAAAGAGGGAATTCCCAGTACAGAATTTCCAAATGGTGGGGATGCTATTTATACTGACAGTCCCCCGGCATCTCAACAGGGGACCTATTATTGAAACGTCTTAACACGAAAAGGAAAACAGAAAACCCTGACGGACCCCAAGCTTGATGTAAGAGAGACTGGAATGCAGTCCCTGCCTTTGATGTGCCAGGCAGCAGTTGTGTGGCTGGAAGGGTTGACATGACAGATGAGTTTTCTTGTGTCGACAGACAACCACACCTATGAATTCATTCTAGAGAAATCTGACAGTAACTCGTGCAGTAGTAGCTGGTGTCATCAGCAGCGTGACCAGGCTTTAAACTGAACCGCAATCCAACAACAACAAAAACAACAAACATCAACACCAAAAGCATCAAAGACTGCCATGATGGCAGCAGCAGCAGCAGCAAGCTCCATATATGTAGGCCTTTTCTCCTCTTGAATGTGGGATACTTTTTTTCTTCACAACCAAACCCAGTGTTTGGTTTTGCTTTGCCCTCCTCACTGTCTGGTTTCTGTCTGCCAGTCCGTCTGTCAGTGTGTATATTGTTCTGTCATGTAGCAGTCTGTCTGTCAGTGTGTATATTGTTCTGTCATGTAGCAGTCTGTCTGTCAGTCTGTGTGTATATTGTTCAGTAATGTAGCAGTCTGTCTGTCAGTCTGTATATTGTTCTGTCATGTAGAAGTCTGTCTGTCAGTGTGTATATTGTTCTGTCATGTAGCAGTCTGTCTGTCAGTGTGTATATTGTTCTGTCATGTAGCAGTCTGTCTGTCAGTGTATATATTATTCTGTCATGTAGCAGTCTGTCAGTCAGTCTGTATATTGTTCTGTCATGTAGCACTCTTTCAGTGTGTATATTGTTCTGTCATGTAGCACTCTGTCAGTCTGTGTGTTATTCTGTCACGTAGCAGTCTGTCTGTCAGTGTGTATATTGTTCTGTCACGTAGCAGTCTGTCTGTCAGTGTGTATATTGTTCTGTCACGTAGCAGTCTGTCTGTCTGTGTGTTATTCTGTCACGTAGCAGTCTGTCTGTCACTCTAACTCGCGTCTTCTCATGCTAAAAATGAACATGTGCTTATTTCTTGAAATACTTGGTGGACTAGGTACACACGAATTAAAGGAAAAGTGGCGGTAAAGCTTTGTGGGAACAGAGAGACAGATAGATACGGGGCACAGAAACCAATGACTGGAAGATCTAGACTGCTGACTGACTCAGAAAAAAGAAAGAAAACAGAAATCATTATGAAAACGAGAGAGAGAGAGAGAGAGAGAGAGAGAGAGAGAGAGAGAGAGAGAGAGAGAGAGAGAGAGAGAGAGAGAGTGAGAGAGAGAAAGGGATAGACACACAGACATACAACTGAGTGCACTTTATTGGTATGTGTTGTGTAATAATGTAGTTAGATAGTACTGATCAAGTTTGGGTTTTTTTCATACATAGATGGCTTGATGGAAAAAAGCAAATGCCTTGCTTATTCAATATACCATGGAAATAAAAATTTGACTTGACTTGACTTGACACACACACACGCACGCACACACAGGGAAATAAATAAGAGATACAAGCACAGACACAGACATTAAAAGTCAGGCAGACAGACATGCAGACAGACAGACAGACAACCACAGACAGACTAGACAGACAGACAAAGAGACAGACAGACATAGTGATGCAGGAGATAAGGGAGGTAGCAAGGAGGGCAGCGTGGCACTATAATAACAATTGTATTGTGTGTGATGAAGAAGATGGAGACGACGTAATGGAGGCTGGACCTCTGAGTGCCCCTCTTTCTGTCTGTGTTTCCTCCCGCCTCGCTCTGTGTGCTGGATGATAGAGTGAGTAGCGTACTCTGTGTGTGTGTCTCTGTCTGTCTGTCTGTCTGTCTGTCTGTCTGTCTGTCTGTCTCTCTCTCTGTGTCTGTCTGCCCACCTGCATGTCTCCCTGTCTGCCTGCCTATCTGTCTGTGTGCCAGTCTGTCTGTTTGCCTGCCTGCCTTCTTGTCAGTCTGTCTGTCTGCCTATCTGTGTGTCTATTTGTCTGTCTGCCTGAATACGCGTGTCTATGCCTTTTTTCCTCTCTTATGACAGCTGGCAGTAGGCTGATTCAAGCAACAAGTACAGACCAGCGCACTTCCCTCTCTTTCACACATGCACGTACACAGTGAGAACACCACACATGAACACATATACATGCATGTACACACACATACATCCACAAACACATCACAGACATAGACATAGACACAGGCACTGACAACACACACACACACACACACACACACACACACACACACACAACACACCTATAGTGTTGTAGTGGGGTTTGCTGTGTATGTAGCGGTGTGTATGTTACGTACGCCGCGGATGGAGTGAAGTAAAGAAGAAGAAGAAGAAGAAGAGAAGGAGAGGAAGAGAGGCTACGTAAGGAATGAAAAGGAGCATTGAGGCAGCTGTTATCCGCGGATTAGGATAGGAGAGCATGAGAGTGAGTGATGTCTGACGTTCATGGTATGAAGGAGCCATTTGATCCAGCTCTGTTTATGTCTCTGCTTCCGCTGGGTCCTATGTTAATGAGACAGTGAGTATGTAGTGTACTGTCTGCCTCTGCTTCCTGGGGGGTGTGTGTGTGTTGTGTGTATCTGAGAGCCCAGTGTGAATTTCATTTGGTACTCTGCTTCCGCTGGGTCCATATGTTACATGAGACATTGAGTAGTGTACTGTCTGCTTTCTTCCTTCCCTCTCCCAACCCCACTCCCATGCGCGCGCGCGCGCGCGTGTGTGTGTTTGTGTGTTCCATTCTCCGTCTTTTACAGAAGCCGACAGTGGACTGAAAGTAGACTCATGTAGGCGCTCACACGGACACACGTATGCGTGCGTGCACAAACATATACATACATGCAGACATACACGTGTGCGCGTGGGTGCACACAAAGCAGACATACATACATACAAACACGCACGCAAAAACATAGAAACATGCAGACAGGCATGATATGTATGTACAGATGGATACACACACACACGCGCGCGCGCGCGCGCGCATGCACGCACGCACGCACGCACGCACGCACTCACACATGCAAAAAAGGAGGAGTCGGAGAAGAAGAAGAAGAAGAAAGAGAACGAGAGAGAGAGAGAGAGAGAGAGAGAGAGAGAGAGAGAGAGAGAGAGAGAGAGAGAGAGAGAGAGACAGACAGACAGACAGACAGACAGACAGACAGAGACAGAGAGAGAGACATAGACAGACAGAGAGATAGACAGAGAGAGACAGAGACAGACAGACAGACAGAGAAACAGACAGAGAGAGACAGAGAGACAGAGAGAGAGAGACAGACAACACAGAACACACAACAACACACACACACACAACACACACACACACACACACACACACACACCAACAACACAGAAAGACAAAGAAAGAGACAGGGAAAGAGTGAGGAAGATAGCAAACAATAATAAAATGTCAATAACATTCGTGAACAAGAGGATGGAACTAAAGCGACTGACACCAAAACACATTATGATACCTGAGCTCACCGATAGACCAGATAATGGAGAGATCCAAACCAAAACAAAACCACGGCTGACTGAAAACTCCAAGATGCGATTCCAGGGTAAAAGGTGATGCAAGAAGCACATGGAAAAAAAGAAAACAAAACAACGCCCCCCTCCCAATAAAAAGAAAAAAAAAAAAGAAAAAGAAAAAGACGAAGACTTTGGAAGAAAGCAGTACCTAAACTCAAAACAGATCCAAAGACTGAAGAGGGATGGGGGACGGGATAGTCTAGTGGTTAGAACATTGCGCTCGCAATCTGACAACCCGGGTTCGAAGCCCGTTCAAGAGGATTTTTCCCCTGGAGTTAACATCAGCGCATACACTCCACTCTCCCTTAAAGTTCTTTGGGTGAGACTACAAACCGCGGTCCCGTGTGCGAACGCACGCAGAACATCTTGCGCACACGTTAAATCCTGCTCTGCTTTTCAAAAGAGAAGGCCATTGTGTGCCATGGGAACAGATTACAAAATTTACAAAACCGTGTACACTTGGGGACTGAATATTAAAAAGCACATGAGTGATTATTCCATTATCCTCGAAATGAAAGAAGAGATAAATAAATAAAGAATAAGTGAGGTTTTAGAATTAATAGTATTGCTTGGAAAATTCTCTCTATATAAATGTCGACCTAGCCAAACTAAACCAAATATTGATATTTTTATGAACGAATTGAAATTTAAGTATAAAATGGAAAATTTGGAACTTTGCATGCAAATGAAACGTTACGATTTTTATTTTTTTAAAAAGCGCTCCCGTATGTAAATGTGATGGAAACCCCAATTGAACGTCAACACTTCATCAGCGTGTTCTTATGTAGTGCCCTTTTCCTGAAAAGGCGGTGTTCTGACAGTAATACAGCAACTATATGTTTGTTTTATTTGATGTGTTACAGTGTAAATGAGTACCTGCCCTCTTTAGGATCAGGGAAGGTAAAGCAGCGGGGGAGAGGAGATGGGCGCCGCCCTCAATATGCTGGCCCCTAGAGAGGTGAGGTCTCTGACGCCTCGCTCCCCTACGACCTTATAGGACACCTTCACTTTTCTTTTTACAGTCAGACTTTGTGTTAGGGTAAACTAAAACAAAACGAAACAACAGACAGACAGAAACAGGATAAGCCAGACTCAGACCAACAGCTGTGTCGGGTATCGATGCCAGCAAAGCAGCAAGGCCTGCATTCACATGATGTTTCTTTCTTTGTCCGTCCTCCGCTACACCTCCCACCTTAAAAAAAACGGTGACATTTTGCGTCTGGGGCACGTTTTGCCCACCGTGAATGTAGCCACATTCCGACTTCGGGGATGTTTGCTGGATAATTTCGTGTTTCCGAAACCCAGCGAATGCTGACACGAACAACAAGATATGTAACGTGCTTATGTGATCTTCTGCATGTGGATATACACGAAGGGGATTGAGTCACTGACAGGTCTGCACTTGAAGTTGACCTGGAAGATCGTAAAATTCCACATCCTTAATTCACCAGATGCCGCCGAGATTTGAACTTACGACTTCATAGACTCATAGGATTTGAACCAGGGTTTTTCCACAGACATTCTTAGCCAAACTTAACGTGACTAAAAGAAAACCGAACACAAATTTCACATGACACTTACCCCCTCCCCCCTATCGCCCCCCCTCCCCCCTCACATATACCCATATTTTCCTGTTTAGAAAAAAAGCAGTCGAAGGATTGACCAACGATTGCCGGCGAACCGAGGGAGGGATCGATCAAAGGAACTAGCGATAGATATGTTGATGCCCATTACTGGACTGGGGGTACTTATCATCGTCACTGTAGCTATCTCCTGCCCTGCAGAAACCTTTTCAGCACCTCATCTGCAACACCCCGCAATACACATGACAGTATGCATTTTTCATGGACAGCAATAACAGGCTCCTCAGAACGTGTCGTTTAATCGTCAAGGATCAGTAATGGGGATAAAACAACTCCACCCAGAAATGTTGTGAAATGATAACGAGACACGTGATCTCAGAATGTTCTGAAACTGATCAACGTACTTCTTTATGGCTTGAGTGGTAACGATTTTATGGATAAGTAAAAGAAAGATGATTATGGTTTCACATTCATTTTTATGTTAAACGTTTCCCTAAAGACCCATGGAGATCTTTTTGGAAGAAGAACTGATGTGAATTATTAAAGGGACGATTATATACATTATTATAGTTGTTTTAAAGGAAACAGAGCAATTACCTTGTGACTAAAACATAAACTGTCGTTTTAAAGGGACAAAAGGGTATTTGAGGACGAGGGGACCTCTCCCGCTTGTCAGTCCCTGACTCTGAAATCTCCGCTGGGACGTAAATACAGTCACAACAGCAACAACAGGGAAACAAACAGTTGCAGGCAGAAAAAGAACAACAGTAATGGTGGCGCTGCTCTTGTGGGGCGCGCTCTCCCCATAAAGAACAGCCCGATTTTCACGTAGAGAAATTTGCCGTGACTTAAAGTGGTATACAATACAATGCAATGCATACAATGCAATACAAAACAAAATAATATGATAAAATACAGCGCAAAACAATACAATACAGTACAGTACAGTACAATACAATACAGTACAATACAATTCAATGCAATGCAATACAATACAGTAAAGTACAACACAACACAACACAATGCAATACAATACAGTAAAGTACAACACAACGCAATGAAATACAATACAGTATAGTATAACACAACACAACACGACACAATTCAATACAATACAGTATAGTACAACACAACACAACACAATTCATACAATACAGTAAAGTACAACACAACACAAAGCAATACAATACAGTAAAGTACAACACAACACAATGCAATACAATACAGTAAAGTACAACACAACACAACACAATGCAATACAATACAGTATAGTATAACACAACACAACACGACACAATTCAATACAATATAGTACGACAACTGCCCCTTGCGCAGACCCCTGTTGGCGCTGCATTGGAGAAGATGGAGGCAAGTCATGCCGGCACTCAGCTGGGAAACAATCGCAGATTTATCACACTGGCTGGGACGTACATAGCTCGTATTTCTCACAGAGTAAAATCACAGAGGTAACTTTCACTACGCAATACTCTTTTACATGAACAATGTATCTGTCGGTAATTATTAGGAAATAAAATTTGAAGTGAACGAGAAGCGGCGGAGCTGACGTCACAGAAGTGACCTGCCGGAAGAAGAAGCCTATTTACTTCCCTTAGATAAGCGACACCTACACTTGACGCGCTGTCTGCGCATGCGTCCTGGACCATGGGATCGGATTTGGCTCCTTTAAGATGTTTTCAGGTATAAATATTTGATGCAGAAAGACGTTGCCATAGATATACACTGTACTGGTCTTCCTGAGAAAGAGCAAGTTCGACGGTTAGGGAACAAAATGGACGGAGTCAAGTTCAGCTTTAAAAGAGGCAAAGATTTTTTACAGGGTTTAGAGGAAAAGGCTGTCTTGTATCCTTGTATGGAAACAGAGGGCGTAAATGTAACAAAACTGTTATTGCCTGCCCACAGAAAAGCACTATTTATTTATGTTCGAAGCAGCAACCAACGAAACTTAAACATTGTACTATTTTGCATTAGAATAAAAAAAAAAAATATAATAAAAACATAATATAAAATATATAATAAAACATAATATAAAATATTTTCTGTGTATAATTTTTATATTAGTGTATAATAGTATAATTCTTATGCACTCCTAAACTAATATGTTTGACAGATATGTTAACTCCTACTTCTGTTGTACTGTAGTTGCTGTCTGTTATTGTTCCTCTCTGTTATTTTACGTCTTTAGAGGTCTTCTCTGTTTGACTCTTCGCATTGTAATTTCTGCGCATATAAAATCATGTTTCGGATTCACCAGAAGTGGTTTGTGTGGTACATCTTGCAGACAGTGTGGAACCCATGTGAGTGAAGGCTTCGGCATCGTCTGACCATCAAGAAATCAGCTGTGAACTTGGTGTGGAAACTCCTGTATCTGCTGTTCAGGGCTGGAGGAAGACAATGGCGGGAAGACGAAGTTATAATACCCCCCTTTCCCCCACTTCAGAGACATTTTGCTAATGGTGGACGATTTGAAAATCTGGCTTGAGCTTTCTCTGACCTTTCTGTTACTGCTAAAGCCCTCCACCTAGTAGCTTTCCTAGAATCTTGAATCAAACACGGTTGGTAACTGGGCAGTCACGTTGACAGTAACTTTTTAACTGTAGATTTTTTAACATAGTCTTCTGCGAGAACTTCTGGCTAAAGCAGACATCATTTAGTTTGTAAGAGCTGCTGCTTTCTTTACTGCTCTACAGTTCAGGTGATGGCTCATTCCCCTTGGTGGTTGATGAAGCTTCATAGGTTTATAACATTACTGATCAGTGGTGTTGATGACATTGTGCTCTTTAATTCTTTCTTTTTGAGGGAGATGTTCACCTTTTGGGTGTTCACCGTTCTGAAGAACTAGTGATGTACTTCCAGTCAACCGGTCAGTACTTATTTCAGTCAATCGTCTGGATAATCTGACGTTATCAGTCAGCCAATAATGACCATAATAAAGTAGCTTCAACGATTTTGAGCCTGCAAAACAGGTCTCTTTATATGTCTACGCTCCTCCTCGCCGTGATTCTCTCTCTCTCTCTCTCTCTCTCTCTCTCTCTCTCTCCTCTCTCTCTCTCTCTCTCTCTCTCTCTCTCTCTCTCTCTCTCTCTCTGTGGTGGTTAGAGTGATGTATTCGTGATCTGCTGACCTGGGTTCGATTCCCTTCAAGAGGATTTTTCTTCTGGAGTTAACATCAGTGCCGACTCCACTCTCCCCTAAAAAAGTCTTTCGGATGAGACTATAAACCTAGGTCCCGTGTGCGAACGCACGCAGAACACCTTGCGCACAAGTAAAAACCCGTTTCGGTTTTCGGAAGAGTAGGCCATTGTGTGCCGGTGGGAACGGATGACAACATTTACAAAACTGCATACACACGGGGACTGGATGAAAAAAGCACATGAGTGCTTATTCCATTATCATCGAAATTAAAGAATAAAATGACATAAAAAAATAAATCTCTCTCTCTCTGTCCCATGTCTTTTCCTATGCTTCCCCTGTTATGTAGTCTTCAAGTTTTCCATTTGCCGCTAAGACCATGTCTATGTCTTGCAAGCATCACCAATCCCTGTCTTCAGGGACAGAGCCCTGCAGTTGCCACTCCGCCTTGCCATGATGGCGGGCAGTGATGGCTGGGCCTGAGGCCGCTCCCTGACACATGGACAGAAACATCTTGAGCTGTGGAAATCCATACTCCTTGTCTGGGCGTCATCTCCTTCCTGCTCCTCACATTTTGCAGATCATTAAGTTGGAGCCGCTACCCTTCATTAGTTAATTCACTGCATGCCTGCTCCAATTACCCGCATAACCCGCCATCTCTCACACAAACATGGCTCCCCGTCATGAAATGAAATGGGGTTGCTGCTTGCTTTGTCTGTGATTCTGTTAGCTCGTCTTTCTTTGTTCCGTGGTTTCTGTCTTGATGTCTGTCTCTGTCTGTATGCTTGCCTGCCTACTTGTCTACCTGTCTATCATGCTCTCTTACCACCCATGCTGCTCACTGTATATTAATGTATGTCTGTCTTTCTCTATAATAAATGGCTTTGTTTGTCCTCTCTGTGTCTTTCTCTGTATGACTGTTGCTCTCTGTCTGCTGTTTGTCTGTCTGTCTCTCTCTCACCATGTATGATTCTGCATTTCTCTCCATCTTTCTTTATATGGCTATCTCTCTGCCTGTCTCTGTCTATCTTTCTCTGAGGGCTCTGTTTTTCCGTCTTCCTCTGTATGGCGTTATCTCTCCTCCTCACCCCCCCCCCCCCCCCCCCGCTCTCTCTCTCTTGACGTTTTGTGTCTGTATTTATCTTTTTGTCTATCTCTGTGTCTTTATACGACTCTGTTTCTTGCTGAGAAAGTGTTTTAAGCTTATTCACACACTTATTGTTTGATATGTGTACTCAGGAGTGGGATGCAGACGGGAAATAATGGCCAGGATTGCTACGATCTTTACTGATCTTTGAAAATCATATTGGACCCCCCCCCAAAAAAAAAATCCTTGTCCACTACTGTGCCTTGCTTTAGAGCAGCATTGACTCCGCTATGTCTGGGAGTGCTGTCTGTCAACAGCAGCTTCAACAGAAAGAAGTCAGTATCTGGAGACAAGACATGACCCTTCACATCTGTCCCCATTGTGTAGAAGATAAACGACACTGTCTGTCTGTGTGTTTGATTAGTTTAATCGTTTCCTATCAACATTTCATCATCATACCTTTAGAAATCATGCATGGGCAAATGAATACGGTTGATTTCGCAATTGCCTTCCTTCACCTTCACCTATTCCGAAGTCTTGTAGACCGTTGGGGCCCCACTGAAGATTTTGCAACCAGCTTCCTACATCCTTGCGCTTTTCAGCTTTCCATAGCAAGTCATTCCCCTCAAGGGCAATCTACTCCCTGATGTCTGTGATAATGTCGGTGCTGACGCCATAGCTCAAGTGGTCAAGGATTTCTGAGATCCAAATGAAGGCCATTTCGGTTTGATTTCTTTCTTTAACTTTGCTTACCCGTGACAGCACTATGACTTTGATGAGTCATGAAGGAGTTGTAACTGGTTCCCTGCACTTGTTTTCCTATACTTCTGTTTTCAAATTCCTAATTTAGTGTCTCAGCAGAAAGACCAGCGCTGACACCATGATTGGCTTGTGATCAGGGAATGGGGATCCTCTTTGCTATTTTGTTTTATGGATAAATATGGTAACTGTAGGTTACCAACCTCTCTCTCTTTCTCTCTCTGTTTGTAGCAGTGAGTGAGTGAGTGAGTGAGTGAGAGAGAGAGAGAGAGAGAGAGAGAGAGAGAGAGAGAGAGAGAGAGAGAGACAGACAGACAGACAGACAGACAGACAGACAGACAGACAGTCACTCATACAGGAATAATGCAGCTATGTTTCATCATTGTATGAAAACCACACATGCAATCCATTCACCCAACATGTTTGCTAGTTGGACAAACAGCTGCCTTCAGTGACAGAGAAGGACTGCCCTGCACCCACTACTACACAGCAAACACACAGCCTGCCCCTCCCTGGGGCTGGAGGTTGCATACAAGGGGGTGAACATGATGAAGGAGAGTCGCCAACACTTACCTCACGATGACAAGAAGCCATTCCAAACTTTTCGTACGGAACACGACACAGGAAGTGTACTTCTTACATAGTCATAAAGAACGACACCTGCCATTGGTTGGCTGCAACAATGGCGCCTTCATTCTTTCAACATGGCCGTGTGTTGTCTTCTCTTCCCACGGTAAAGGGAACTGTACAAGAAGAATCATTTCTGTGACCTCACCAGTAGCCGTGGTACGAGTAATGGGGTTGTGACTGCAAGTCGAAAGTTCAAATTCCACAACACGCTTCTTTATAATTATGTTGTTGCCTTTTGCTTTGGCTGGCTCCTACCAAGAAGGAGCGTGATATGTGGGTTTGATGGGCCAGATGCCACACTACAGTCCAGCAGCATCCACTGCAAGGATGCCAGTTTGATGTGTTGTTCGCTGCACCACTATTGCTGATGTCTGCAGCATCTTTTGGGCCTTGTTACAGCGAAAAAGGACAGTGCTAGCTGCTGCTGCTGCTGCTGCTGCTGCTGCTCCTCCTCCTCCTCCTCCTACTACTGCTTTTTCTTCTTCTTCTTCTGCTGTTGCTGCTGTTACTACTGGTGCTGCTGCTGTTACTACTGCTGCTGCTGCTACTACTGCTGCTACTACTGCTGCTGTTACTACTGCTGCTGTACTGCTGTTACTACTGGTGCTGCTGCTGCTTTTGATGATGTTGCTGCTACTACTTCTTCAACCAGTACTTTTAGTAAAGTGCAATATGCTGGTCACTTGGGCTCAAAGCTCACCAAAGGCGCTTTCCTGTACACACAAACATCAGTTCATCTCAATGTCTTCAAAAGTCTTGAAATTTAGATGAGGACCTTCTGTCTCAGTCAGACACTTCGACTAAGCGTGTATTGCCGCCAATAGATGGTTCAGTATGTCATGTTAAAAAAAGCACATGAGGGCTTATTTCATTATCCTCGAAATAAAAGAATAGATAGATAAATAAATACTGTGTTTATGTTAAATCGGAATCAGTACCTCAATATTACGAATGACTCAGCGGCAATGCGGGGTCTCTTCTGCATTGTAGCATTACGCCGACAAAACATTTTTATTTTCAAAGAAATTTCAAGCTGAAGACAGAATAAACTAGAGCAGAGGTGGAACTACAAGAATATGAGGCATAAGTTGAAGCAGAAAACAATTGCAATCATGTAGTCTTAGAGTTCCGATATGGGACATAAGTTCAAACATAATTTTAGTTTTTACAAAGAATGCTTATATTTGAGTTTGTTTTTTTTTACCAACAAAACCTTACTTTAAATGTCTACGGCAAAGCGATTCATGTCGCTGGTGTAGCTTTTCTCTTCATTTCTATCACTATACCTTATGGTTGGTATATAGAATGTGTTTGAAAAAAAACAACCTATCAACTGAGGACGAAGGAGAGACAGACTGTATTATGGCGGCATTATTTCCGACCTGGTCTTTGACTTTGAAGTTTGGTCCATCAGATAATTAGAAAAGTCTTTTAAAATCTCCGGCACTGCTTGTCCCCATGTCCGTCCGTCTGTCAGGGTTTTGTATTTGCGCGTTGTTCACTGTGTCAGCCTGTCAGCCTCTCTGTTTGTTTTACAGACACGCTCTATTCTTCTCTCGCTACTATGAACAAACAAACACACACACAGACACACACCCCCCACACGGGATAGCCTGGTGGTCAGAGTGATGCGCTCGTGATCTGCTGACCCGGGTTCGAATCTTGTTCAAGAGGATTTTTCCTCTGGAGTTAACATCAGTGCCGACTCCACTCTCACCAAAAGTCCTTCAGATGACACTATAAACCGAGGTCCCGTGTGCGAACGCACACAGAAATCTTGCGCACACGTTAAAACCCGTTCTACTTTTTGGAAGAGTAGGCCGTTGTGTGCCGGTGGGAACGGATGACAAAATTGACAAAACTGCATTCACACGTGGGACTAGATGTAAAAAAGCACGAGTGCTTATTCTATTATCCACGAAATAAAAGAATCACACACACCAACACAACACACACACAAACATTCAGACATGCTGCTGGTGGTTATTATAGTACCTATTCCAAAGCAGTGTGGAAGGAGGATGCATCCCAAGGAAGATGCAACCTGTGTCTTTGGAAGCTGCAGTGTTCATCTGTCATCAGCTGTCAGTGCTACAGCAGCAGCAGCAGCAGCAGGAGGAGGGAAAGTAATGACTTTCTTTGAAACATTGCAGCTATGTCATCAGGAGAGAATGACGAACACTATGCAGAACTTCATGTATCTCCTGACAAAAAATGGGCAAGAAAAACAACAAATCTGTCTTTCGGTCTGCCTCTCTGTCTGTCTTTTTGTCTCTCTCCTCACACACACACACACACACACACACACACACACCTCTTTTTTCTTGTTTGTTTGACATTTTAGGATTTAAAAAAATTCTAATTTTTTTAACCTTAAAGTGTACACACGCGTGCGTATAATTATGTACGCGTGCGCGTGTATTTTGCAGTGTATAATTCTTTTGTTTTTTTCTTTTTTGCTCTGATTGGTAAATTCTGTTGTTAAAGGTTATAATAATATAGTTATTCAAAATTATCATAAGAAATTTTTGTTCCTAGATGAAAAAAGCCAATGCATTGCTTATTCAATGTATCATATGGCAATAAAAATTTACTTTGATTTTTCTTCTCGCCTTATATCACACACCACACACACACACACACACACACACACACACACACACACACACACACACACACACACACACACACGCTTTGCTTACTGTTTATTGTGTATGTTCTTTTTGTGTACAGACATTCCGTTCTGGCACTGGATTCCGTGGTTACTTAGAGTGAGAGATGTTTATTCAGGAAATCGAATTTGCTCAGGAATTTGCCAAGACATTTTCAGGGGCATGTTTAAGATCAACTTTGTTTAGCAATTTGGAAGTAGGGGCTCTTCAGTGTTCTCTCTGATATGTGTGTGTGTGTCTGTATGTATGTGTGTGTGCATGTGCGCAGGTATCTATGTTCTGAATAAGTGTATGTATGCATGTGGGTGTGCGTGTGTGTATGTAAGTAATTATGTATGTATGCATGTATGTATGTACGTGTCTGTCTGGGTTGTTCGTATTTTCTTCCCAATGTGTCTGTATTTTTCTCAATAATTATTTGTCTATTTATACAAATGGCATTTGAAAGAGCGCTTCCTGCTTTTTGTTGGCTGTTTATTGCGCATAAACTCTGGTTTTATTCGGAACACACAATAACAGCAGCAGAAGCAAACTAACGAAGGAGAACAAAACCAAACCTTATGCGAGAACCATGCTTTGGTACACAACCGATATCAGCTGAAGATAATTTATTGTACTGTAAAGTTGCTTTTTTAAAATTTAGTTATACAAACCGTGGGACTGGTAATTCTTCTGATTTCAAGACCATTTTAAACCGTATTTTTTGTATATATGATTACAACAGACTATTTTTATTTTTATTTCTTTATTCTTTTATATCGAGGATATTAGAATAAGCACTCATATGCTTTTTTACATCCAGTCCCCGTGTGTATGTGGTTTTGTCAATTTTGTCATCTTTCCCACCGGCACACAATAGCCTACTCTTTCGAAAAGCGGAACAAGATTAACGTGTGCGCAAGATGTTCTGCGTGTGTTCACACACGGGACCTCGGTTTATAGTCTCATCCGAAGGACTTTTGGGGAGAGTGGAGTCTGCACTGATGTTAACTCCAGGGGAAAAATATCCCCTTGACCAGGATTCAAACCCGGGTGGATATGAAAGCTGTGCCCCTCACCCCCGGTAGAGCGCACAACATGGTCTGGCTGCCTGTCCTGCCTGCCCTGGGGCGTGTCTTCTGGGTCAGGGACAAGCTCAGTGGCGCCTCCTCCCTGCTCCCTGCTCGGGGTGTAGGGGAGCCATACAGGTGCACCACTACTGGCCCTGTGCTTTTGCAAACAGTGGCACATTCATACACCTGTAAACCACCTGTGGATATAGCAATATGTTTGAATATGATCATCAACCCCCTTCCTCACAACCCCCCTCCCCCCGAAAAAGGAAAACAAACAAAACCTCAATAAACCTTCCCCACAACAACAACATAAAACAACAACAGTAAACAAGAGAACAAAGAAAAAAACAAGAGTAAATCCCCCCCCAAAAAACAAACCACCAACCCCAACAACAACAACCCTCCCCCCCCCACCCCACACACACAAACCCCTACGGTTATAAATTGATGGATTTTACCCCTTCAATTACTACTCGATTTTTGTTTCAGATTTCCTTTTTTTCTTTCTTTCTAATGCATATTGCAATTTCCATGAGAACAGCCATCTTAGTAGAGGACAATGAAGCTACATAATGGAACATATTGAACAGACGATAAGATTGTAGCAAAAATGATTAAACCACGTCGCCATTCAACCCCACCACCCCACCCCCATTCCCTCAACCCCATCCGCCCTTGTTCAGCTGTCGTAGCCCTTTAATGAGGTCACCGCCAGATCACTGCCTGTTTCACGTGCCGCGCACAGCATGATGGGCCAGAAAATGGCGGCTGTAAAGGGGAGTGTTGTGGAAATGAGGCCCCAGTCTTTGTTAGCTGCTCCAGGCTGGGTGGGGGTGAGGGGCAGTGAGGGCCTTCATCAGACGGGTGGGCAGTTGAGGGCTGTGTCCCTGTGGTCACAATGGTGGCGGTGATTGCTGCTTTTCTGCCGTATGGTCCTCCTCCTTTTTCTTCTTCTTGGGTCAGCCAGCCCTTGGGAGCCATCTGCAAACCATAGCTGTGGTGGAGATGTTGTAAAAGCTGTACGGGATAAGCACATTCAGAAAAGTGACTTTGAAAATGGTAGTGAGATTGATTGAGATACAGGGTCTAATATGATCCGTTTAGCAAAGTGACTAGGAAGGAGCTAGTGGGAGTAATAAAGACACGGGGTGTGATCCGTTTAGCAAAGTGACTATCAAAAAAGGAGTGAGGTTGATAAAGATGGGACAGGGTATATTCAGCAACGTGACTTTCGAAAAAGGTTGTGAGAGTCATAGAGGTGCATGGTATGACCCGTCTAGCCAAGTGACTTTCAAAATGGTAGGGAGTTTAATAACGATACAGAAGATGGTTCATTTAGCAAAGTGACTTTGAAAATGATAATAGGACTGATCACGATACAGGATATTGGTCCATTTAGTAAAGTGACTTTTAAAAAGACAATGGGATTGATAAAGGTACTTTTTTATATATAATAAGGTACCTTTATACAAAAATGATTTATCATAGTGATACAAGAGGGATACATTTTCAAAGTTATGAGTGTAGGGTGTATTTCCTATACTGATTTGAAGATGGCACAAAATGGTAAAGGTGTGTTGAAAATATAAATACTAAGGTGCTTTGGGCATTGTGGACATATTTTCCAAAGTTGTTTTTTGCGGGGATGACAGAGTACAGACATTCAAAGTGGCTAGCAAGGTCAGATGAGATGACGGATTGCGGGGACTGACTGATGCCAATACAGAGTCCTGGTATGCACAGACTGGCAATCTACCAGAGAGCAGTGGCACCAAGAGGCAACTCATCCACACGATTCTGATTCGTGGACTTTGTCTCTGTCTGTCTGTGTATCTTTGTCTTGATCTCTATCTCCGTATCTCAGTCTCTGTCTGTGTTTGTGCCTGTCCTTGTTGCTGTGCGTCTCTGTCTGTCTGCCTGTCCGTCTGCCTGTGTTTGTGTGTCTGTGAGAGGAGAGGGGGACAGAGAGAGAGAAGCGACGTATTTCTTACCCTGTGTGAGTAGGAAGACAAGCTGCTGAACTCAAGGAAGGCTGTGCGGGCAGTGGCGGTGCTGGATCCTCTGCAGTGGGTAACCTTGGGAAGGCTGATTTCCAAAGCTGTTGCAGACAACTGGGAGGCTGAAGGGCCGCCATACCACAGAGCGAGTCAGACTCTGGGAGTTTGTGTCGAGGAGACCGGCATTTAACTAAAAGTCAGCTGGTAAATCATCCAGCTCACAAGCCAGCCGCTAACGAAGCCAACCAACTAGACACAAAGAAAGAAAGAAAGAAAGAAAGAAAGAAGTAACTATGCAAGCCAACTAGAAAGAAAACAGAAAGAAGTAACTATGCAAGCCAAAATAGAAAGAAAACAGAAAGAAGTAACTATGCCAGCCAAAATAGAAAGAAGAAAAAAGAAAGAAGTAACTATGCAAACCAACTGGAAAGAAAAAAAAGAAGCTATCCAAACCAACTAGAAAGAAAAGAAAGAAGTAACTATGCAAGCAAACTAGAAAGAAAAAGAAAGAAGTTAACTATGCCAGCCAACAAAAAGGGAAAAGAAAGAAGTAATATGCCAAGCCAACTTGAAAAAAAGACAGAAAAAAGTAACTAGCCACCAACGAAAAAAGAAGAAAGAAGTAACAAAGCAAGCCAAACTAGAAAGAAAAACAGAAAGAGAAGTAAAATATGCCAAGCCAACAGAAAGAAAGAAAAAAAGAAAAAAAAAGAAAAATACTATGCAAACCAACTAGAAAGAAAAAGAAAGAAGTAACTATGCAAGCCAACTAGAAAGAAGAAGAAAGAAGTAACTATGCAAGCCAACTAGAAAGTAAAACAGAAAGAAGTAACTATGCCAGCCAACTAGAAAGAAGAAAGAAAGAAGTAGCTATGCAAGCCAACTAGAAAGAAAGACAGAAAGAAGTAACTATGCCAGCCAACTAGAAAGAAAGACAGAAAGAAGTAACTATGCAAGCCAACTAGAAAGAAAGACAGAAAGAAGTAACTATGCAAGCCAACTAGAAAGAAAGACAGAAAGAAGTAACTATGCAAGCCAACTAGAAAGAAAGACAGAAAGAAGTAACTATGCCAGCCAACTAGAAAGAAAGAAAGTAACTATGCCAGTCAACTAGAAAGAAAGAAATAAGTAACTATGCCAGCCAACTAGAAAAAAAAGAAAAGAAGTAACTATGCCAGCCAACTGGAAAGAAAGAAAGATGTAACTATGCCAGCCAACTAGAAAGAAAGAAGTAACTATGCCAGCCAACTAGAAAGAAAGAAGTAACTATGCCAACCATCTAGAAAGAAAGAAGTAACTATGCCAGCCAACTAGAAAGAAAGAAAGAAGTAACTATGCCAGCCAACTGGAAAGAAAGAAAGATGTAACTATGCCAGCCAACTAGAAAGAAAGAAGTAACTATGCCACCCAAATCTAGAAAGAAAAAGGGAAGTAATTTATGCCAGCCATCTAGAAAGAAAAAGAAAACGTATGCCAGCCAACTAGAAAGAAAGAAGTAACTATGCCAACCATCTAGAAAGAAAGAAGTAACTATGCCAGCCAACTAGAAAGAAAGAAAGAAGTAACTATGCCAGCCAACTAGAAAGAAAGAAAGAAGTAACTATGCCAGCCAACTAGAAAGAAAGAAAGAAGTAACTATGCCAGCCATCTAGAAAGAAAGAAGTAACTATGCCAGCCAACTAGAAAGAAAGAAGTCACTATGCCAGCCAACTAGAAAGACAGAAAGAAGTAGCTATGTCTGCCAACTAGAAAGAAAGACAGAAAGAAGTAGCTATGTCTGCCAACTAGAAAGAAAGACAGAAAGAAGTAGCTATGTCTGCCAACTAGAAAGAAAGACAGAAAGAAGTAGCTATGTCTGCCAACTAGAAAGAAAGAAAGAAAGAAGTAGCTATGCCAGCCAACTAGAAAGACAGAAAGAAGTAGCTATGCCAGCCAACTAGAAAGACAGAAAGAAGTAACTATGCCAGCCAACTAGAAAGAAAGTAAGAAGTAACTATGCCAGCCATCTAGAAAGAAAGAAGTAACTATGCCAGCCAACTAGAAAAAAAGAAAGAAGTAACTATGCCAGCCAACTAGAAAGAACGAACGAAAGAAAGAAATATGTAACTATGTCAGCCAACTGGAAAGAAAGAAAGAAGTATGCCGGCCAACTAGAAAGAAAGAAAGAGAGAGAGAAGTAACTATGCCAGTCAAACAACTAGTCAGCTCTCTTAAACCAACTCAGCAAGCAGTCAACCAACCAGCCAAATACACAAACAGCAATGTAAAATATCAAACAAATAAATAAACAAACAATCAAAATGCACCAAAAAATTATCAGACAAAAAGAGCAGCACGACCTGAGAGGGAAGAGTGGTCAAGAATAAGGGGAAAATATTATGGGTGGCGCTGCTCTTGTGGCGACGCACTCTCCTCGGAGCAATGTGCGTGACTGAAAGTGGTATATAATAATTATTTCCAATGAATCTACACAGCACCTGGACAGAAAAAGGGCAGAGATAACAATGTTGGCTTATACAGGTTAAACATTCATGTTTATGCAGAAAATGTTACGTAAGATGAATCGTACAATTTGTTGTTTTGTATGTGGTGATGGTGATGGTGGTGGTGGTTGTGTTGTGTGTGTGTGTGTGTGTGTGTGTGTGTGTGTGGTGTGTGTGTGTGTGTGTGTGTGTTTTTGTTTACGTCCATTCACTACTTGGTGATATAGACACACGCGCATGTGTATGTCTGTGTGTGTACATGTCTGTGCGTGCGTGTGCATGCGTGTGTGTGTGCATGTGTGTGTGCGTGCATGTGTGTGTAATCTGTGGCATCTCAGTCTGTCACTTCACTCCCACGCCGTTTGGTCACCAGACCTTACCTCACCTTACCATACCATACCATACCATACCATACCATACCATACCATACCATACCATACCATACCATACCATACCATACCATACCATACCATACTCCCATACCACACCATACCATGCCATACCATACCATACCATACCATGCCATACCATACATAACCCCCTTACTACGCTTGTCTGACAGAAAAAGTTCCACAGAGGCCAGCAGCTGGTCACGTCTACCTCTCTTTCATTTCCATGCAAATGACGCGCTCAGAATGTATATAAATATATAGGCCAGACTTGACCACCTTGTCCGGCTGTGTCATAGGGAGGGAGGGCTCAGGCCACCTGGAGCTGCTAGGAGGACGGGGCCTTCTTGTAGTGACCCAAGCCTCTAGTTTCCACACACGCTTGGTCAGCAAGTCGCCAAAGCAGCGTTTTGTATGCGTCATCTTCCGCGGGCTTGCCAGAGGCCTGTCAGTATAAACATCATCACCTCCTTCTTCTGGACATCTGTGTACTAGGATTTTCTTCTTTTCTGTCCCTCTCTCTGTGTTTCTGCCTTGTTTCTTTTTTTCTTTCTCTTGTCGCCTTCTTCTCGTCTGTTTTCTGACGTCTTTGGTCTATTTTCTTGTCTTTTTTAAAAATAAAAATAGAAAGACTTAGAAGATAGCATTTCTCTCCCACGCCCAAGTTGGATGCGCTGGGCCTGACTTGTCAGGCGCTTAACGGCAGCCCAACGAATTTTTGGCTCCTATTACTGGCACCAATAGTTGGTGTCTGAGTGTTGGAAGGAGAAGAAGAAAGAAGTATGTCACACTTTTCTCCCTTTCTAGGAGGAGGTGTGCCTATTGGTCAAGGACTGCACCCAGGTATCAACACCAATCACTAATCCATGTACCACAGTGCCCGCTCAAAACTCAATAGATAATAGTATTAATAACAGAAATATTGATATGATAAAATGACAACAACAATCACAACAATGATGATAACAACGTGATAATAATGATGCTACTACTACTATCACGATTACTCTACAAAAAACCTATAACAAAACAGGAAGCCGAAAAACCACCAAGAAATTAAAATTCTGGCATTCAATTCATGACTAAGAACACAAATCAACTTCATGCAAGAACAGAAGCCGTGAGATCCAGCCTTTCTCTGCAGGCAATGAACGCTCTTACCGCTAACAGTGCAGCCACCATGGTTGTCATGACGTCTGTGAATAGATGGCGTCATTCCTTCCTTGCCATAACTTGTCTATGACGTCAATGGATGCGTTCTTTAGCCTGCTGTCTGCATGTCTGTCTGTTAGCAGCGACAGTAATCACTGTTTCTGCTGTCTGTATGTCTGTCTGCTATGACAGTAATCACAGTTTCTGCTGTCTGTTTGTCTGTCTGCTATGACAGTAATCACTGTTTCTGCTGTCTGTATGTCTGTCTGCTGTGATAGTATTCACTGTTTTTGCTGTCTGTATGTATGTCTGCTATGACAGTAATCACAGTTTCTGCTGTCTGTATGTCTGTCTGTTATGACAGTAATCACTGTTTCTGCTGTCTGTACGTCTGTCTGCAATGACAGTAATCACTGTTTCTGCTGTCTGTATGTCTGTCTACTGTGACAGCAATCACTGTTTCTGCTGTCTGTATGTCTGTCTGCTGTGATAGTAATTACTGTTTCTGCTGTCTGTCTGTATGTCTGCTGTGACAGTAATCACTGTTTCTGCTGTCTGTATGTCTGTCTACTGTGACAGTAATCACTGTTTCTGCTGTCTGTATGTCTGTCTGCTGTGACAGTATTCAGTTTCTGCTGTCTGTATGTCTGTATGCTGTGACAGTATTCACTGTTTCTGCTGTCTGTATGTCTGTCTACTGTGACAGTAATCACAGTTTGTGCTGTCTGTATGTCTGTCTACTGTGACAATAATCACTGTTTCTGCTGTCTGTGTGTCTGTCTGCTGGCAGCCACAGTAATCACTGTTTCTGCTCTCTGTGTCTGTATGTCTGTCTGCTGTGACAGTATTCACTGTTTCTGCTGTCTGTATGTCTGTCTGCTGTGACAGTATTCACTGTTTCTGCTGTCTGTATGTCTGTAAGGGGACAGGACAGCTCAGTGGTCAGAGCATTCGCTTTCCCCATGCTAAGGCTAAGCAGCATCGAGCGTGGTTACTAGTTGGATGGGTGACCTTTTGCGTGCCTTGGCGTCAGTATAGTCCCCCAGTTCACTGTTCACTGTTCACTGGTCCCGTAACCCGCCAGGGTCGTGGGGGCGCTGCATGGTGGACGAACGGTGGACCAGCTGGCTCCACTTAGTGCGGTCGTGGGCAAGTGCCTGGGTGACACTGAAGTCCTCCCCTGTCCAATCACGGATGTCGTCGGCCCACTTTCTCCTCTGTCTGCCCCGTCTTCTCTTCCCCTGGACTGTTCCTTGCAGGATGGTCTTTGCAAGTCCTTCTGAGCGTGTTACGTGCCCATACCATCTGAGTTTCCTCTTTTTCGCCGTGGTCAGTAGGTCTTCATAACCCCGCACCTGTTGAGTGATCATTCTGCGGACTTCATTGTTGGTGACATGGTCCTTGTATGAGATGCCAAGGAGCCTTCTGAGGCATCTCATTTCTACTGCTTGGACCCTCCTTTGTAGGTCTGCGTTTAGTGTCCATGCCTCACATGCGTAAAGCATGATTGAGGTGACTAGCGCGTTTAGTAACTTTACCTTGGTTCCGAGAGGGATGTTTCTGTCTTTCCATATGGTCTTCAGTCTTGTCATTGCTGCTGCTGTTTGTGCCGTTCTTGCTAGGATTTCGGTCTTCGATCCCTCCTCACTTATGATGGCTCCAAGGTACTTGAAATGGTCAACTGTCTCTAGTTCTTTTCCGCTGACAGTGATCTTGGTGGTGATTGGCTGGGCACTGTTTGTCATGAGCTTGGTTTTCTCGGCACTGATTTCCATGCCGTATCGGGAGGATATTTCGTCCAGTTTCTTCACTAGGTTGGCCAGTTCCTCTTCATTTCCTGCCAGACCGTCAATGTCATCGGCAAACCTGAGGTTGGTGATTGTTCGCCCTCCAATGCTGACTGTGCCTGTGTGGTCTTCCAAGGCGTCAGTCATGATGCGTTCGAGGAAAATGTTAAATAGTGTCGGCGACAGCAGACATCCCTGTCGGACCCCAACTGAGGTACGGAACCATTCCCCTACCGTGCCCTGTACGAGTACTGCACTGGTGGCCTTTGAGTAGAGTTCCTTGATGGTGTGGATCAGCTTCTGGCCCATGTTGAATTTGTTCATGGTGGCCCACAGAGCGTCATGCCATACTCTATCGAAGGCCTTCTTAAAATCAATGAAGACGTGGAAGATGTCTTGTTGATGCTGGCTGTATTTCTCACACAGAACCCTCAGGTTGAATATCTGTTCTGTGGTGCTTCTATTTGGGCGGAAACCGGCCTGCTCTTCGGCGATGATCTCTTCTGCCTGTGGTTTCAGCCTGTTCAGGATCACTTTCAGCATGACTTTACTGGCATGACTTATGAGGCTGATTGTCCTGTAGTTTTGGCACTGCTGGAGATTTCCTTTCTTGGGGAGAGTTATGATGAGTGATTGGGTCCATGGTGTAGGCCACTCTCCGGTCTGCCAGATCACCCAGCTGTAAATGGGTACCTGCCCTCTTTAGGGTCAGGGAAGGTAAAGCAGCGAGGGAGAGGAGATGGGCACCACCCTCAATATGCTGGGCCCTGGAGAAGTGAGGTCTCTGACGCCTCGTTCCCCTACGACCTTATAGGTTATGGGACACCTTTACCTTTTTATGTCTGTCTGCAGGCAGCAACGGTATTCAGTGTTTCTGCTGTCTGTATGTCTGTCTTCTGACAGTAATCACTGTTTCTGCTGTCTGTATGTCTGTCTGCTATGACAGTAATCACTGTTTCTGCTGTCTGTATGTCTGTCTTCTGACAGTAATCACTGTTTCTGCTGTCTGTATGTCTGTCTGCTATGACAGTAATCACTGTTTCTGCTGTCTGTATGTCTGTCTTCTGACAGTAATCACTGTTTCTGCTGTCTGTATGTCTGTCTGCTATGACAGTAATCACTGTTTCTGCTGTCTGTATGTCTGTCTTCTGACAGTAATCACTGTTTCTGCTGTCTGTATGTCTGTCTGCTATGACAGTAATCACTGTTTCTGCTGTCTGTATGTCTGTCTACTGACAGTAATCATTGTTTCTGCTGTCTGTATGTCTGTCTGCTATGACAGTATTCACTGTTTCTGCTGTCTGTATGTCTGTCTGCTATGACAGTAATCACTGTTTCTGCTGTCTGTCTGTCTGCTGTGACAGTAATCACTGTTTCTGCTGTCTGTCTGCCTGTCTGCTGTGACAGTAATCACTGTTTCTGCTGTCTGTATTTCTGTCTACTGACAGTAATCACTGTTTCTGCTGTCTGTACGTCTGTCTACTGACAGTAATCACTGTTTCTGCTGTCTGTATTTCTGTCTACTGACAGTAATCATTGTTTCTGCTGTCTGTATCTCTGTCTACTGACAGTAATCATTGTTTCTGCTGTCTGTATGTCTGTCTGCTACGACAGTAATCACTGTTTCTGCTGTCTGTATGTCTGTCTGCTGTGACAGTATTCACTGTTTCTGCGATCACCATCATGCTTTTCCGCTGCCCATCGAAAGACAACCTCTGGTCTTTACCATTGTTTGCTTTTTGTTCTTGGTGTTGTTTTTTAGCCTACGGAAAGACGGCAGATGGTCTGGACTTGTCTGAGCATAGTGTACTGTGCTAGGGCTGAGGGGATGAACACACTGGGTAATTCGACAACGGTCTGCACGGTGTTGTCTGTACTGTCGTCAGTACTGTGCTTGTCTAGGGTGGGGACGTGGTCATGTGGTGTTCGTTCACACTGCACGGTGTTGTCTGTACTGTCGTCAGTACTGTGGCTGTCTAGGTTAGGGACGTGGTCATGTGGTGTTCGTTCACACTGCACGGTGTTGTCTGTACTGTCGTCAGTACTGTGGCTGTCTAGGGTGGGGACGTGGTCATGTGGTGTTCGTTCACACTGCACGGTGTTGTCTGTACTGTCGTCAGTACTGTGCTTGTCTAGGTTAGGGACGTGGTCATGTGGTGTTCACACTGCACGGTGTTGTCTGTACTGTCGTCAGTACTGTGCTTGTCTAGGGTGGGGACGCGGTCATGTGGTGTTCGGTTACGCTGCCACTGTTCTGTGACAGCGCTGGCAGATTGTGCAGGGGAAAGTTCACAGGGCACACAGGACAGGAGGTCTGCTCACATTCGAAACAAACAAACAAACAAACAAACAAACAAACACACAAACAAACAGACAAACAAACAAACAACAGGGTTTTGTGTGTTTGCAGCATACACGTGCATATTTTGCAACATGTGCGTTTGCATGTCTGTATGTGTATATCAGGGATATGCACACACACACACACACACACACGCATGCACGCGCGCACACATAAACACGCACACACACGCACGCACTCACGCACGCACGGACACACACACACGTGCGCGCGGGCACCGCACGCACACACGCACGCACGTATGCACACGCACACACATGCACGCACGCACTCTCTGTCTGTCTGTCTGTCTGTCTCTGTCTCTCTCTTTCTCTGTGCGTACATGCTTGCGTGTGCGTGCGCGTGTGCGTGTCTGGATGCTTGCGTGCGTATGTGTGTGTGTGTGCCCGCGCGCGCGCGTACGTGCGTGTGTGTGTGTGTGTGTCAGTAAGACAACTCTACCTACCCGGTAACTGTCCACAGACTGGAAGCTGTCGTGCAGGTCTATCCAAGAAAACGAAGTGCCCGACATTCCTCTTTCTCTGTCTGATGTGTCCCCCTTCTGGTCCCCAGTGTGTCCCCGTTCTGATGCCCCAGTGTCCCCCCAGTGTCCCTGGTGACGTGACAGTTGTTGACAGACGCGTCATGTCCTCCCTGTGGTCGGCACTGATCATCATTGTGCTCTCATTCCCTCCCTCCCCCCCCAGTCCACACTGTGTGTATGTGTGTTCTGTGAACCATCCTGTTTCGTTAATATGTTCTGCCCATGTCTGTATGCCTTGTGTTTGTGTTGTGTTGTGTTGTATGTGTTGTGTTGCTGTGTTGCGTTGTATTGTAATTTATTGTATTGTAATGTGTCGTATTGTAATGTATTGTATCGTATTGTGTTGTATTGTACTGCATCGCAGTGTATTGTGTTGTATCGTATAGTATTATATTATATTGTATTGCACTGTACTATATTGTATTGTATTCGTCTCGATTTGTATTGTTTCGCATTGTATTGTACACCACTTTAATCACGGCAGATTTCTCTGCGTGAAATTCGGGCTGCTCTCCCTGGGGTGAGCGCGTCGCCACAAGAGCAGCGCCACCCATTATATTTTTTCTTACTTTTCCTTTCTGCAACTGTACTTGTTTCCCTATCAGAGTAGCTTTTTCTACAGAATTTTGCCAGGGACAACTAACTGTCTTGTTGCTGTGGGTTCTTTGACGTGCGCTAAATACGTGTTGCACACGGGAATTCGGTATATCGTCTCATCCGAAAGACTAGCACCCAGGTCACCGTTCATGGTCTAGTGGATGGGAGAAAAGTTTCGGGCCCAAACGGGGATTGAACCACCGCACACTTCGAACCCGGACTTTTCGCTTTTCAGGGAGGTGCGTTACTCCTAGACCACGATCCCCCTGTTTTTTTCAGACTGGATTCCTTTTGCGGGTACGGGTTTGTTTTCTGGAAAAAACGGCGTCACTTCTTCAGTTTGTCACGCATACAACACGCAGGAAGACTGTGTGCTCTGAGTGAATGGGCTCAGTGACGTGATTTCCACCAGAAAATAATGATACCCTCTGTTGACTCATTACACGTGAGAGTTCTTGTGAGACAATACTTCTTCTTTGTCGAACTTTCAGACAGCAACTATTGTTGTCTGTCATACGAGCGAAAATGACTTGCGCTGCCGTTAAGCGCCTCACAAGTCAGGCATGCGACTTCGGCATAAGAGAACATTTTTATCTTTTAACTCTTTCTGGAAAAAAGGCAAGAGAATCGACCGTAGAGGCAGAAAATAGACAAAAATGAGGTGACAGAAAGAAAAGGAACAAGGCAGAAACAAAGAGAGTGATAGAAAAGAGGAAACTTCTAGCACAAAATTTCCAGAATGTGGGGATGCTTTTATCCTGGCAGGTCCCCGGCATCCCCACGGAGAAAGATCATACAAGATGGCCCGGAGGAGAAGTTGGCGTGTATGGCTGTTTCAAGGGACCTACCTAGCCATATTGGCAGCTACACCCCAGCTTAAGAAATTAATGTTTTTTGTTGTTGTGTATTTATTTTAAGATGATTTTGACCCAGTCCAAATGTAGTCTACTCCAAAATCTGTCAGTTATTCATTCAACCAGCAAAAGCCAAGGCTTACATGAAAATGTTATGTTTTTGAGTTTTATGTTGGGACTGTCTACATCAATGGCATGCTTTTGGCATAACAACCTGTACTCCCCGTTAAAGGAGAAAAAGCCTCTGAAGCCAGAGTGTGCATGCCTGTATGGCAAAGAATTTGAAAAAGCAATATACGCAAACGTCCCTCATTCAGTGTGTGTATATAATGTCGTCAGGATAATCTTGCCATCCCCAACTCACGAATGTTTTTGTTTAAAGTTTTCCAAACAGCTGAAATACATTGTACTCCTTGATTGTCCAGCACAAAAGAAAATCCATACGAATTCAAATACTGACAAATTATGTAACCCAGCTTTTCTTACCACTTTTGTCCAGATAATTATATTATATATTTAAAGGCATTCTCTATTCATCTATACGAGTTAGTGTTATACAGTATGTGATGCCTTTCACATAACTGTTAATATATAGTTATGAGAAATTCCCAAAGCTCTCAATACATATTATCATAGGGAATTGGAATACCTACGTTCCATAACCACTCTATAACAGACAATCGAACATTTTCAATAACACAATGTTTTTCAAAGCTCCTATTTCAGCCCTATAATGCATTATTTGCTGTACGGAGCATAGAATCATTGAAAAGGTAAAGGTATCCCATAACCTACAAGGTCGTAGAGGAGCGAGGCCTCACTTCTCTAGGGCCAGCATATTGAGGGCGGCGCCCAACTTTTCTCCCTCGCTGCTTTAGCTTCCCGCACCCTAAAGAGGGCAGGTACCCATTTACAGCTGGGTGAACTGCGGGACTGTAATGAAGCCAAGGCGCGAAAACGGTTACCCATCCAAGTGGTAACCACGTTCGATGCTGCTTAACCTTGGGGAAAGCGTGTGCTCTGACCACTGAGCTATGCCTTCCCTATTTCATCCCCATCGTATATTAGTGGCTGTACCGGAGCATGGAAATTGAGGAAGGAGAGGACAAGAGCAACAGTCCAGTTTGTACAGCAGCACAGGGAAGAGAGATAACTCTGCTTGTCTTAGCTCTGCTCTGCTAATCAACTCTTGACATGCACAGCCACAACTAAGTCTGGTGGAGAGAGAGAGAGAGAGAGAGAGAGAGAGAGAGAGAGAGAGAGAGAGAGAGAGAGAGAGAGAGAGAGAGAGAGACGTTGCAAAAGAGTCAACCCATTTTTGCTTCACGCCCCTACCTTACCCCCCACCCCGCTGTCCCTCTTCCCCTTCCTAATCACACTCGCCAAAACACAACCCCCTCCCCCCCCAACCCTCCTCCCAACCCCCCTCCTCTCCCTACACCAGTAGCGACAGGCTAAAAAAGAGGCAATAAAATCTTCCCAGCTCTTGGCCATTACCCTGATAACATATTCCTGTCTACACGGTACACCATGAACAGTCTGGCCTCTGGCCCCTTACAGCCCTAAAGCCTATGGCTGTAATGTCTCCTGTCTGCCTGCCATGCTGCTGAAGGGGAACAAAGCAGGGCTGTAACGACTAGACATCTCGTTGGCCGATTTATGCTTCATGCGAAATAGCTCAGGATAAAAGTGCACGCAAAAAAAAGGGGTTTTATTGTTGTTTCTGGCGGCTTTTTTCTTTGCAGTGGTCTTACAGGTTTTTAAATATTGCGATTCATTCATTCATTCATTCATTCATTCATTCATTCATAGCCTTACCGACTATATGGACAACATGGAAGCGAACAGGATACGGAGGAAAAATAAGATCAATCTTTTTCCGCCGTGGAAATGCCGGGTACCTATCAGAATAATAGCATCCTCACCTTCTGGAAATTCTGTGCTAGGAATTCCATCTTTTCTATCCCTCTCTTTGTTTCTGCCTTGTTCCTTTTCTTCCTGTCACCCCCTTGTTGTCTACTTTCTGCCTTCTTGGTCCATTCTCCTGCCTTTTTCCAGCAAGACTTCAAAGACAACAGTTCTCTCCCAGGCCGAAGTCAGATTCGCTGGGCCTGACTTGTCAGGCGCTTATCGGCAGCCCAAGTTATTTTCGCTCATAATTATGACAGAAAACAATAGTTGCTGTCTGAGTGTTCGATAGAGAATTCATTCATTCATTCATTCATTCATTCATTCATTCATTCATTCATTCATTCATCCATTCTTTCTTTCTTTTCTTTTCCTTTCTTTCTTTCTTTCTTTCTTCCTTCCTTCTTTCCTTCCTTCCTTCCTTCCTTCAAGTTTATAGCTTGTGACCATGTGGAGAAGATAGATGCTGACAGGGTGTTAAGGAGAAAGACCAAGACCCATCCTTACCATGGACAGATTATAAATGGAACAGTCTGCCCTCAGAAAGAAGCAACACAGCACTCTGTAACACAGTTTCTACCGAGCAGCCTGAACAATTTGTCTCCTACGTTCATGTGGAAAATCACGTGTGACAGATACTTGGCAGAACAATATTGTGTCTGTGGTTGTCATCATTCAGACTTTGGCATCATCTTCGCACTTCGCCTCCCTGACGTGATGTCACTTCTGTCATAGCCTCTGCCATTGGCTGAGTGGTCAGTGACAGCTAGCTCTATATTTCTCTCACCGTGTGTCTCTCTCTGTCTGTACTGTCTCTGTCTCTGCCTCTTTGTCTGTCTGTCTGCCTGTCTGCCGGTGTCTCTGTCTCTCTCTCTCCGTCTCTCTCTCTCTCTTGATAGACTTTATATATGTCCCTTGTATGTTATATTTTGTTTTACTAATATCATTTTACTATAATACTATGGAAGCAATATTTTATGATGAGATTGCTTGTGTAGGTGTTGTCAAAGATAACATGTTATCCAGATAATCTTACAATTCAAAAATGTACTCTCTGGCTCTGCCTATCTGTCTGTCGCTCCCCCCTCTACCTCTCTTTCTCTCCCTCCCCTCCATTCTTCTTAAAACGTAAACAGCTATAAATGCAGAAATTCTGTTATTATGACATTTGGACATTTTCTTGACTGTTATTGTTCTAAATCATCCAATTTTTATTATCTATATACAAGAGACCTGTTCCACAACTTCATCAACTTCAAGAAGGCTTTCGACAGAGTATGGCACGAAGGCCTGTGGCAGGTCCTCAGAATGTTTGGCATTGAAGAAGGACTAGTGCAAACCATTCAAGCACTATACAACACCGCAAGCAGTGCAGTCCTTCTGAACAATCAGGTCGGAGACTACTTCAAAACCACAGTTGGGGTCCGACAAGGATGCCTGTTATCTCCAGTCCTGTTTAATCTGTTCTTGGAAAACATTATGAGAGAGACCCTCCATGACTTCCACTCTACCATCTCCATTGGCGGCAGACCCCTCAACAACTTGCGGTTTGACGATGACATTGACCTCATGGGCGGAAGTAACACAGAGCTGCAAGATCTTACGACCAGACTTGAGAACAGAGCTGGACCATATGGGATGGAGGTGAGCTCGGAGAAAAATAAAGTACTTGTGAACAGCACGAGCAACGCCACTGCTAAAATTTACATGAATGGCCAACAACTAGAGGAGGTAGACGCTTTTAAATACCTTGGCGCTACACTCACAAAGGACGGGCGATCGACGACAGAAATCAAAGTCAGAATAGCCATGGCAACATCTTCCATGACAAAACTCACCACCATATGGAAAAGTAAAGAGATCAGTTTCCCAATCAAACTAAAGCTCTACAAAGCCCTAATTCAGACTATCCTGCTGTACGCAAGTGAAACCTGGACATTGACTGCTGAAACAGCAAAGCGAATCCAGTTATTTGAAACAAAATGCCATAGAAAACTACTGGGCATATCCTGGAGGGAACGAAAGACCAATGAATTTGTCAAGAGTCAAATAAAATGGCTGGCAGGTCCACAGGAACCCCTTCTCACCATCGTCAAGAAGAAAAAGCTGACATGGTTCGGCCACGTCACCCGCCACAACACTCTGCCCAAAACAGTACTGCAGGGAACACTCGAAGGTGGCAGAAAGAGGGGAAGACAGAACAAGTCATGGATGGACAACATCAGAGAATGGACCAGGATGAATGACTCGGCACTACTGCGCAGAGCCGAGGACCGAGATGGATGGAGGAGGCTTATCACGGCATCGTCTTTCGTGTCTCCTCCACGACAGCCAAGGTCACGGGTCTGATGATGATGATATACAAGTATGCATTTTACTCAATTGGAATTGTTAAATTGTTTTGTCTTTAATTGTTAGACATATTTTTGTATGCGGATGTTCTTTGCAAGTTACATTTTGGCTTGTTTCTTATTGATAGCTGTCTCTTAAGGTGAGAGAGGTTTGTGTGAGTGTTTTGTTACATGTCATTTATCTAGATGATCACACAACCTGGAAATGTACTCTCTCTCTCTCTCTTTGTGTGGTATTCCTCTTATATATGAAATGTATTATTGCTATATAAATGTTTGGTTTATACATTTTATAGTGATTTATTTTATCATCGTCCAAAAAGCACACAATATTGTTCTCCATCTTCAATAAATATGCCATGCCTCTTGGAAATGTACTCAGTGAGTTTAAACTGATTTGCCTAACTTCGAATTGTTGTACTGATGCTGTTGTTGGCGGGGCTGTTAAAACTGTTTTATATCAGGCTCTTCGACATTTTGTAACTTAACTTGATATCTTTATTGATAGTATATATACTTTTTGAAAAGGG
>CM054141.1:70858659-70868659 GCA_028751875.1 Rapana venosa
CCCAGGAACATCTCAGACAGAGACATGATGAGTGGCATGCCACAGTTAGAGCAGCACCACACGCAATTATTAACAATATACATAACAGTGGATCATACATACTGAACATGAAGCAGCATTTGATATCACACGCAGAGACACAGAGAAACAGAAACAGACACACAGGACACACACAGACATACACACAGAAACACACACAGACACTCACACACACACAGACACACAGACACACACCCGACACTCTCTCTCTCTCACACAACACACACACACCCCACACCACACTCTCACACACACACACACACACACACACACACACACACACACACACACACACACACACACACAACACACAAACATATGTGGGCAGTATTTCAGTATAATCATTAAGAAATTTGTTCTTAGATAGATGGCTTGATGGAAAAAAGCAAATGCATTGCTTATTCAATGTACCATCTGGAAATAAAAATTTGACTTGACTTGACATGTGGGCGCGCGTATGCACACAACGCATGCATGCACACCTGCACCTATACACACTGCCTATGATACTAACGCCATTAAAAGCAGCAAGCAAGTTACAACATAACTTAATTTAGGCCCCTCCCCATGGTAATACGGTCTTTTATGGGGTTGTGTTGATATGATTGCAATATGCCAGTCATAAATTCTCATTCTGAGATGATAAAGTATTCTTGAGTCTTGAGAACATACATTTGTTTGTCCGTTCCATCTTACATGATTGGCAAGTAAAGATGTCCATCCATCCATCCATCCATCCATCCATCCATCCATCCATCCATCCATCCATCCATCCATCCATCCATCCATCCATCCATCATCCATCCATCCATCCATCCATCCATCATCCATCCATCATCATCCATCCATCCATCCATCCATCCATCCATCCATCCATCATCATCCATCCATCAATCAATCAAAAAAATTCCTTCATTCCTTCATTCATCCATCCATTTATGTAAGTGTACATATCCGTATTATATTTCCCTATCACTCTCCTTGTGCTTTCCTGCTTTGTGTCAGTGTGTCTGTATGTCTCGTGTCTGCCTGTATGTGTATCTGTCAGTGTGTCTGTCTGTCTGTCTGTGTTGTTTATGGGTGAGGAAGGGTTTGTCTGCACGCTTGCTTTGAAGAGAAAGGAATGGTCAGAGCGGTGTCTGAAAATGAATGGCTGGCTGGCTGGCTGGCTGGCTGGATGGATGGATGGCTGGATGGAGAGCTTGTCGCTTTAATGAGGACACAAGCGGCTGAAGGCAAACACCGCACAATAATGGGAAGAAAATTGTGATGGATTCGCATCATCACCAAGACATGATGTGTGTGCATGTGTGTGTGTGTGTGTGTGTGTGTGTGGTCAAAAGAAAACGTATGTGCCTATAAACCAATGAGTCACGGGCTCGATCATTGTTAGTGCCCGAACTTTCCCCTCCCTCTCCTCATCCACTTGATTTTCATTGGTGGTCTTGGTGCTAGTCTTTCAAATGAGATGATAAACCGAGTTCCAGTGTGCAACATCCATTTTGCGGCAACAAGTGAATCATTTTTTTCTCCCTCGTAATTTCTTTTAAAGATCTACTTTTATAGGGAAAGAAATACACACACAGATAAGTTAAAAGGTAAAGGTGTCCCATAACCTATGTGGTCGTAGGGAGGTGAGGCATCAGACACCTCACTTCTCTAGGGTCCTAGCCTATTGAGAGCGGCGCCCATCTCTTCTCCCTCGCTGCTTTAGCTTCCCTGACCCTAAAGAGGCAGGTACCCATTTACAGCTGGGTGAAATGGGGAACTGTACTGAAGCAAGGCGCGCAAACGGTCACCCATCCAAGTGGTAACCACGCTCGACGCTGCTTAACCTTGGCTGGGGAAAAGCGAATGCTCCGACCGCTGAGCTATCCCCCCCCCCCCCCCCCACACACACACACACACACAGACAGACAGGAAACAGGTGATTAGTGGCACTGACTTGTGGCGCATTCTCAGGAAAGAGCAGCCCACATTTTCAGACCCTGAAGTCTGACGTGACTGCAAGGGGCAGATAACAAAGCATGAGCCATGCATTCTGTTTGTTTCTGTTTCGCTCTTTTTCCACTCGTGCTGACTCTCTTTAACTCCCACTCCTTCCTTCCTTCCTCTTTCCCTCTCGTATGTTTCTTCCTCCCTCCTGTTCCCCGTTTATTCAGCTCTCTTGAGTTTGTAGAGTAACAGGCCGCTCTGCTTCCTCTTTGATGTGTGGGCCGGTGGTGCAGGTACTGTCTGTATCTCTGCTTGGTGGCTAACATTGCTCTGTTTGTTCAAGGCTGTGCTCAGGCCACAGCAGGGGTTTTGGGTTTCAAGGTCTTAAAGCAAGTGCACAGGTGACGGTGGGTCTCAAGGCAGACAGAAGTCAATAACAACGTCCGTTTGTTTTCATAGTTTTAAGAGAACATGTTAGCTATGATGATGATGATAATGATGATGATAACGATGATGGTGATAATAATTATAATTTAAAAAAATCATGATGATGATGATAAAATAATAGTAATAATAATAATAATAATAATAATATAATACTTACAAAAGAAATGCTGATTATGATAATAACAATGATGATAATAGCAATAACGATAAAAAACATAAACACGCATCAAAACGATTACAATCGAATTCACGCGCCATATGGTATTATGAAACATTGAAAAATCATACCTATGCCAACAACATATTTGATGCAGAAACTGGTTCTGTCTTCTCTATCTTTTGACAGAGCGTGGAGCTGACGCTGTTCCCTGAGTGCTGTGTGGCTGAAGACGGGGGTGAGGAAGCAGCCCTCCCCACCATCTCTCACCACCACCCCTCACCACCATCCCTCACCACCACCCCTCACCACAGCAGCTGCAGCAGAGAGGAAAGAGGTCATAAATATCTGCACATGCCGACTGCACTGATGCTCTCAGCCCTCTTCATCCAGCTGCAATTAGCGGTAAAGCACAGCAGGGGTACAGGCAGACTTCAAGCACCAACTTCACCCAATAACTCCTACAACTTTGAGGAGCAACTCCTGCTGCACTATTGGCCCAGTCCGCCAGCCCCGGGTAAACACGGTGATGCTATTCATGGGCAGGACAGTGTATAGCTGATGATGTGCCAGCCCAGTGTTTCTGCTGTGTTGCGGAGCGGAGGTGGATCAAGTGTATGAATACTAAACATGCAGGGCGGACTTCATCACGATCTATCGAACGCAATACACGCCGATGTTCCGCATGGAGCTCCACAGATGTCAGAGTAAATCAGAGACTGGGCTAAGTAAGACAAGTCCTGAAAGTGGGGCATCAGGCTTTTGGAACGACAGACAGTCTTCTGATGAAGGTTGATTTGATGCTTGTAGACTGAAAGAGGTCTGTTGATTTTGTCTGGTGATATATCGGCGTTGTCATCGACTTTCTGTCTATCCTGCAACCGCAGATACATTGAGTTTTTATAAAATCTATATCATTTTGTCCTTAACTTTGGAAATGAGTGTATGGGATGCTTTCTTTTGAGTGTATAGGAAATGACACGCCAATCACTGATATAGCTGACGATCAAAAAAGCACCGGACAGAAAATCTTGACAGGATCATCGAATCTGAGAAGCCATCCACAGCACGGTGATGAAACAAGACCCCTCCTTCCTGCTCACCGCCATGGACACGCCTGTGGAGATCCCGGTCATCGTGCAGACCGTGCAGAAAAACCTGCAGGTGCTCTTCTACAACTACACCCTCTACTTCAACCAGTCGGACAGCGCCGAGGACCTGGAGGACGCCTTCCTTGCCCAGGAAGACCCGCTCTTCAGCAGCAACCTGTCCTCAGGCAACGGCACGGGCAGCGTGGTGAGGTACGTGGTGCCCAGCCTGAGCAGGGAGATCCAGATCGTGCTGTACGCCCTCATCTTCCTGCTGGCGGTGGCGGGCAACCTGCTGGTGCTGGTGACTCTCTTCCAGAACAAGCGCATGAGGACGGTCACCAACGTCTTCCTGCTGAACCTGGCCCTGTCCGACCTGCTGCTGGCCGTCTTCTGCATGCCCTTCACCCTCGTGCCCGTCCTCCTCAGGAACTTCATCTTCGGGGCCGCCATGTGTGTCCTCATCCGATACCTGCAAGGTGGGCTTGTACGTCTGTGTCGTGAGTTTAGCTTGTGTCGTGTGTTTAGTGTGTGTAGTGTGTTTAGTATGTGTGTAGTGTGTGTGGTCTGTGTAGTGTTTTTGGTATGTGTGGTGTGTTTAGTATGTGTGTAGTATGTGTAGTGTGTTTAGTGTGTGTACTGTGTTTAGTATGTGTAGTGTGTTTAGTATGTGTAGTGTGTGTAGTGTGTTTAGTATGTGTGTAGTGTGTTTAGTATGTGTAGTGTGTGTAGTGTGTGTAGTGTGTTTAGTGTGTGTAGTGTGTTTAGTATATGGGTAGTGTGTGTAGTGTGTGTCGTGTGTTTAGTGTGTGTAGTGTGTTTAGTATGTGTCGTGTGTTTAGTATGTGTAGTGTGTGTAGTGTGTGTAGTGTGTTTAGTATATGTGTAGTGTGTTTAGTATGTGTAGTGTGTTTAGTATGTGTAGTGTGTTTAGTATGTGTAGTGTGTTTAGTATGTGTAGTGTGTTTAGTATGTGTAGTGTGTTTAGTATGTGTAGTGTGTTTAGTATATGTGTAGTGTGTTTAGTATGTGTAGTGTGTTTAGTATGTGTAGTGTGTGTGGTCTGTGTCTGTGTTCTCTGCGTGTGAGTGTGTATCCTCTGTGTGTCTGTTCATTCAGTGCCTCTTTCTATATCCTCTGTGTGTGTGTGTTTGTGTGTGTGTGTGTGTGTGTGTGTGTGTGTGTGTGTGTGTGTGTGTGTGTGTGTATCCTCTGTGTGTCTGTTCATTCAGTGTCTCTCTATCCTCTGTGTGTGTATCCTCTATGTGTGTATCCTCTGTGTGTGTGTGTGAGTGTGTGTGTGTGTGTGTGTGTGTGTGTGTGTGTGTGTGTGTGTGTGTGTGTGTGTGTGTGTTCATTCAGTGTCTCTCTCTCTCTCTCCTCTGTCTGTTTATTCAGTGTGTTTGTATATCATCTCTCTGTCTATTTCCTCTGTCTTTCTGTAACCTGTGTGTGTGTGTGTCTGTATCCTGTAGGTAGTATCCCCTGTGAATATAAACGTTCTCTGAGTGTCTGTTTATTCAATGTCTCTGTATAGCCCCCGTGTGTGTTCTCTATTATGGCTGTGTCCTGTGTGTGTGTGTGTGTGTGTGTGTGTGTGTGTGTGTGTGTGTGTGTGTGTGTGTGTGTGTATGTGTGTGTGTGTGTGTGTGTGTGTGTCTGTTTGTTGTGTGTGTGTGCTCTGTGTGCCTATACTATCATCTTTGTCGTGTGTGCTGGTTTGTGGTCTTCAGGCCTTGTCCTTTGTTCCTAACCCCGTGTTTGTTATACAGGCTGTTGGTTTGTCTGCCTTGAGTGTCCGTCTCTTTCTTTATGTGCTTGTCTCTCTGCTTGTCTCTCTGCTTGTGTGTGTGTTCGTTTGTGCATGTGTGTGTATGTGTGTGTGTGTGTGTGTGTGTGTGTGTGTGTGTGTGCGTTTGTACATGTGTATGTGTTCTTGTTCAATCTCTGCTTTTACTAGTTGTTTTACATGTTAGGCCACTATTCCTCCCTCTCTCTCTCTCTCTCTCTCTCTCTCTCTCTCTCTCTCTCTCTCTCTCTCTCTCTCTCTCTCTCTCTCTCTCTCTCTCTCTCTCTCTCTCTCTCTCTCTTCTCTCTCTGAATGTGTGTCTGTCTATCTTTCCTGTGTGTCTACTCTTCCACCATGGCCCTCCCTTCCTCTCTCTCTTTTGCATACTTTTTTCCTTTTTCTATCTTCCCCTCTGCCTGTCTGTCTGCCTGCCTCTCTGTCTGTCTGTCTATCTGTTTCTCTGTCTCTGTCTTGGTCTCTGTCTATCTCTGTCTTTCTCTGTCTCTCTCCACCAAATCAGCACAAATTGCATCAATATGTAAAGATAAATTCACTTTAAAGAACAATGTATTCTCGAGTAAGCAGATTTAAAAAGGTTGATATTGATCACATGCAATGTGAATGGATGGTCGATTCGAAAGTTGTTATTGCAAATTGAGTTTTTTCTCTTTCTTTTCTTTGTATGTACTATGCTATTTGTTGCTGTATAGGCGCTGAAGTTATGATTAGCTTATCATAAGTGGGTGGAGCCTTTTCTTTTGCCAAACTTAATTGTACTGATCACGTACTTCACTTTTTCTTTACCGTTTCACAAGATACTTGTGTTACCTCCCTTGTCAAAAGGACTAACTGGGCAATGACAATAACTTGTTAAAGCGTTTAGCATCTCTCTCTCTCAGTTGACTTAAAATCGTTATTTATTATTAGTAATTGTAATCCTTATTCAGGGCAAGGGCCGGATTAGAAAAGGTGTCAATACTTATCTGTCACCCTTGGAAATAAAAGTCATCGGTCAATAAAGATATACAATATCTCTCTCTCTCTCTCTCTCTCTCTCTCTCTCTCTCTCTCTCTCTCTCTCTCTCTCTCCCTCTCTCCCTCTCTCTCTCATTGTTCCTTCATCCCTCCATCTGCCGGTCTCTAATCTTCCTGATCTTATTTTTCATTGCATGTCTGTCTTTCCATCTTTCCATCTTTCTCTCTCTCTCTCTCTCTCTCTCTCTCTCTCTCTCTCTCTCTCTCTCCTCCCTCTCTCTCTCTCCCCTTTCCTCTCCCTTTGTCCCTCTTCCCCTCCACTTTCCAGTCTCTGATCTTTCTGATCGATCTTTTCATTGCATGTCTGTCTTTGACCATTTATGTGCACCATTTATTGGATCTGGACAGACAGTGTGTTTCCATGGGCCTTTTTCCTGCAAGAACGGCTTTTGGAAAACACAGTGTCACCACAGCCAACTCTCCTGTTGGCGCGGGCTCTTTAACAAGGGCTAAATGCTGGACGCTGACAAAAGACCTCGAAAGAAGACTTGAAGCAGCAGTAATGTGGTATATCAGAAGAATTATGAGAATATCATGGACTGAAAAGAAGTCAAACGAAGAAGTAATGGAAATGGCCGGGTACAAAAGATACCTACTCAAAACCATCAGAAAAAGTCAACTACAATTTTTGGGCACATAAACAGAGCTGATGGAATAGAAAAGCAAATATTGTGTGGAAAGATTTGTGGTACAAAAGACAGAGGAAGACAACGCACAAAATACACAGACAGTCTGAATAGCTACGCAACGAGGAAAGAATCCCCCAACAATGAACTCATCAGGAGAACTGACAACAGAGAGGAATGGAAGGCCATGGTCGCCGATGTCTGCAACAGACCTGGCACATGAAGAAGAAGAAACGCCCGTTACACGCGGGCTCTTTAACAAGGGCTAAACGCCCGTTACACGCGGAACTCGGTATATCGTCTAATCGGAAAGACTAGCATCCAGATCATAACTCAAGGTCTCGTGGATATATAAGGAAAACTTTGGGTTTAAACGGGGATCGAATCCAAAACTCCTCGCTTTAAAGACGAGAGACTGACCTCTCTATCACGGAGCAGTTGTTTTCCAGTCCACAATGATTTGTTGTTTCTTGGTGACACGTATTTGCATATGTTCCTTGTTGAAAAAAAGCCACACTTTTGAACATGCCGCCCCCATCCTCTCTCCACCAACCTGTGCTTCTCTTTAGATTTCCTCAATGCTGAAACATTTAAGACGTTTTACTTGCTGAGGTTTTGTGTGTGGAGTTTTTTCAAAAGTGAAACACATTGTCGAGTTCCAAAGAAACACTGCCAAGAAAACAAAGTACCTGAACTTGGTGATTACGAGTCTGAATGGTGAAAGGAGAGGGAAGAAAGGACGAAGAGGATTTCTTGAAGAAAAGAGACAGGGAGCAAGCAGTACAGGGATTTCCAGCTTATTTTATATTATTCTTTATTCTTTTTTATATCGAGGATAATGGACTACGAACTTGTGTTCTTTACATCCAGTCCCCGTGTGTATGCGGTTTTGTAAAGTCTGTCATCTTGTCCCATCGGCACACAATGGCCTACTCTTACGAAAAGCGGAACAGAATTTAACGTGTGCGTAAGATGTTCTGCGTGGTGTTCACAAACGGGACCTCGGTTTATAGTCTCATCCGAAGGAATTTGGGAATAGTGGAGTCTGCACTGCTGTTAACTCCAGAGGAAAATATCCCCTTGAACGGGAATTGAACCCGGGTTGTCAGATTGCGAGCACAATGTTCTAACCACTAGGCTATCCCGTCCCCCCCTCCCCACAGCTTGACGTGGCCAGAGATTCCATGGCCAGAACCACCCCACCAACAGAGAAAGGAACAAGGGAATGGCTTCTTGGTACTCTGAATAAGCAATTATGTTGTAGTAATGATGGAAATCCAATCTGAAATCAAACACATGGACTAGCACAAAAACATTCGCTGATGTGTCTCAAGTTAGAAACACAACTTTGCCCTCCTATTCCTCCCACAAGAGAGGTAACTCTGACCTCCTGACCACACCCACTACCGCTCTAATCCTACTTCGTTCCCAAAGCACAGGGCAGGCTGACTGACCACAGACTATTTGATGGTCAAGCCAGTACCCCTGAACGACTGCCAGACACCAACCCACTGGTTGAATTCAAACACTCCTTTATCGGGAATCAGTATGTAGCAATCCTGCTCGCAGCGCCAATTGTGACAGGGTGGAGAAAGGTTAGCTCTCTTCTCTGTGACCATCTTTGAGCTACAAAGCACGATCAGAACAGTGGAGAATGTGACCTTGACAAAGAGGCTGCACACATTCTACAGTCTGCCGTTAATGCGGAGTGTATGTAGGACAAAGCCAGAACTGCCACACTCTTGCACAATTGGCTGTTGTGCAATTTTAGAAACATGGCGTCGCGCTTGTACTCTTACCGCAAGGGAGGCAATCAGACCCACCCCATCACAATCACAGAAGCCAAAATCTGGCCAGCAAGCAAGTCAGCGAACGAAACAATCTAACAATCAAAATGGCCACTTCTGCCCCATCAAAAAACTGGACACAAACAGGAGCCAGCTTCAGTAGCCCAGCAGACCGGACACCAGTCAGTATCACAGCATTCCTGTCACTGACACAGCCAGTCACACAGCCAGCCACAAGTAAGAGATAAAGCATCAAGCCAACCATTCAGCTAACGACACACCCACCCACCCAACCAAACAATCAACCAGCCAGCCAGCCAGCCAGCCAGCCAAACAACCAACCAAGGGACCAACCCACCACAACAGCCTCGCACAGCCGAAAAAGCCAACTGTCCACCCACTCTTGTATCACTTAGAATCAAATTAAGAACACGCACACAAAAATAATCTGTTTCGTCCATCAAAACAAGCTGAACAAAACAAAACAAAACGAAACAAAAAAAAAGACAAAACAAAGGAGAAAACAAATGCAATAATCAGCTAGAAAAGGACAACTCCAGCTGCGCTAACAAAGATGGCAATGAGGTTGAAATCCAAAGCCATGCAGACAGTGGATAAACAGAAGTAATGATGGACATGATAAATTAACTCACAGAGGGGTCGTCAGCATCCTCCCCACTGTCCACCTCTCTCTATCTGTCTCACTCTGTCTACCCGTCTCTCAGTTTCTCTGTGTCTCTGTCTGTCTGTCTATCTGTCTGTCTATCTATCTGTATGTCTATCTGTCTGTCTATCTCTCTGTCTGTCTCTGTCCGTCTGTATGTCTCTCTCTGTCTCTGTCTCTCTTTTTGTCTGTCTGTCAGTCTGTCTGTCTCTCTGTCTCTCTGCCTGTCTGTCTTTGTCTATATCTGTCTCTTTCTGTCTACTCTCTCATTGTCTTTCCCAATCACTGTCTCTCTCACAATTAGTCTCTGTCTGTATTTCCGTCTCTGTCTCTGTCTTTCTCTCACAATGTCTCTCTGTTTCTGTCTCTGTCTCTGTCCATCTGTATGTACCTCAGAAGAGGCACTGCTTTGATAAATCAGAGAAACGCCCTG
>CM054141.1:70873659-70883753 GCA_028751875.1 Rapana venosa
TCCAAAAGGTGGGAAATGCTATTCCTACTGACAGGCCCCGGGCGTGTCTGCAGGGAGCAGACATAGCCTGTAATGCGCAAGTGTGCACGAAGTGTGTGTTCAGGCATGGGGCCAGCATCTGGCTGTGTCAGCTGTGTGGATGGTGGTCTTCTTCTTCTTCTCACATGGTTCAAAGACTCCTTGTCTCCTCGTGGATTTCCCAGGTGATGCAGTCCATTTTCCGCTGGGCAGAACACACACTGCGCTGATCCCTATAGATTTGCCACCAGGAACCATTACAACGTCCACGGCTTATTGGACAGATGAGGGGACTGGCAAAAGAAATCTTAAAATATAATGAAACCCATAGAAGTTTGCTCACGTGGTCGTCGTTTGCGTGCGTACGTGTGTGTGCTTGCGTTTGTATGTATGGGTGTTTTGTGCTGAGGGAGGGGGGGTTTGGTGCCTCTGTGGTATTGTGTGTGTGCGCGTGCTTGTGTGTGTTTTTGTGTGTGGTGGGCGCGCACACTGCGCCACACGCTATGTGATTGATGTGTGTAAGTGTGTGTGGTGTATATTATTTTATGTCTTGTGCAAGTAAAAGAGCATACTTGTTTACACACAACTCTATAAATGTTGAAGAATGAAGTAAATATAAGAAATAGGAAGTGATTAATGATGCAAGCGAAACTGCTTTAGAAAAAAAAAATTTTGCTGTCATAATTAGTTTCTTTATTAGATTGGGGAATAAAACCCAAGAGGAAAATCAGACTAGGAAAAGACGGGGGAAGAACAAGAGAGAAGAGTAGAGAAGAGAACGGCAGACCCCAAAGTTTAAGCGTGATGTGAAAGAGTCAGGTGCAGGTATTTGGTATAAACAAATCAAAGGCATTGATCAGCCGCAGCCAGCCAGCCAGCAGTCTGCCATTATTGCTCCACTGACCCCAACCATTGAATAAAGATAAATGCTCAGCACTGACAAAAAGACAGACAGACAGACAAAGAGAGTGAGAGGAGAGAGAAGTGAGGCGAGATGACAATTTGAGAGAGAGATAGAGAGTGAGGTGAGAGACGGAGGAGAGGATCCCACCCCCCCACACTAGCACCACACACACAGAACAAACAAAACACACACACACACACTCTCTCTCCAGGTATGTTCACCCCCCCCCCCCCCAACCACACAACACACTGTCTCTCTCAGGGTCTGGCACACACATACACACAAATTACGCATTGTACACACACAACACACATGAATAATCCCCGTGAAAATACCTTTTTTCAGGAATACAAGGTAAACAAAAAGGAAGGAATGGAAAGACAGGTGAGAGGGTTAATTAGAAATGGAAAAGAATAGCAAGTAGAGAGAGAAGAAAGACGAGAGAGAGAGGATGGAGAGAGAGAGAGAGAGAGACGTCGAGAGACGAGAGAGAGAGATAGAGGAGAGAGACGGTTTGAGGGAGAGAGTGGATGAGAGATGAGAGAGAGAGAGAGAGAGAACTCGAACTGACTATTTTAATGAGGGTAATTGGATAAGACAGAGGCTTATTTACACTAGCCCTCATGGGCAAAAAGTGAAACAAACATGAATAAAACCAATGATTCAACAAACAAATTGTAGTCAAAAAGCAATTGAATGATCACACAATTGCCATTCATTATTGGTAATCAAGGAAATCAATGAATGGACTACAAATGTTAACCAATTCGAAATGAATATAAACAAGATGATTTAAACACTGACAAAACTCTCCTCCCTGACACCCCACTCCCTAAACAGAAACCATCCCAAAAAATGAAAGAAGAGAGAGAGAGAAGTGAGATCGACATGATTGAGAGAGAGGAGCGAGAGAAGAGAGGAGAGAGTGAGAGAGAGAGAGAGGAGAGAGACAGTGGAGAGAGAGAGAGGCAATGAGTGAAAAGAGAGTGAGAGAGAGAGAGCGTCGAGTGAGAGAGAGAGAGTGAGGAGAGAGAGAGAATGAAAGACTGAGAGTGAGAGAGTGAGTGAGAGAGAGGTGAGTGAGAGAGAGTGAGAGAGAGAGCGTGAGTTTGAGTGTCGAGTGAGAGAGGAAGTGAGAGAGAGTGAGATAGTGAAAGAGAGGGGGGAGTGAGAGAGTGATGGAGAAGAGAGAGAGTGAGAGGAGCGTAAGATGAGAGAGTGAGAGAGTGAGAAAGCGAAGAGAGTGAGAGGTGAGAAGTGAGAGAGAGTTTTTATTTTTGAATTTTTAAAAATTCTTGTATATGGAGGATAAATGGAATAAGGGAGTGAGGAGAGAGAAAGAGAGAGAGAGAGAGAGAGAGAGAAGTAAGAGAGAGAGAAACAGAGAGAGCCGAGAGAGAGAACTCAGAACTCAGAACCAGCAATTCTAATGTATCTCAGCCTTAGGCCATTAATACATGGTTGGCGTAGAAGAAATTGGACAATGCCACAGAGTGGGCAAAAAACCGGATAACATAACAATACCAAGCTCACTTTTCAGTGAAGAAATAATGAAGACAATGCACAACACATAAAAAATCCATATGTATCAAAACAATTCACTATTTTGATCTAAATGTATCTTCCTTATATCTGGATAAAATCAATATACATAATATTAGTTTTTCAAAATCATAACAAAACCATACCATATCGTCGTTTGTGATGTAAATATCCTAATACAACAAACTTTTTCTCTTATTAGGCATTGGAATATATATTAGACAGGCAGTGATTTTTTACTACTGTTTTCTGTTTTAAGTGATCATGCAAAGGTGTATTAATACACAATCCTTAAATATTAATTCTTAAATCATTATACACAAAAACATTCATAGGAAATGCTTTTCTCTTTCAACTTTGGGTTTACAAATGGACATTGTTTCTTCTGATTCCTGTGCACTACTATCGATTTTGTGCGTTTGTTGTTGAGTGGTAAAACCATTACATTCTCACCGTGACACGCAACTTCTAAAGCAGTGGTATCTAAGTGTAGAAGATATTCTTCTTTAGAATATATTGTTTTTGAAAAACCTGTAACTGTCATATCTGTCTCGGTCTCTGATTGTACTATACCATTCTGGATATATGTATAACTAGTCTTTGCTTAAACAGATGTAGGAATACCTTGACGTCACCAACACCTGTTGAAGCATACAAAGCTGAATCCTGCATCACATAAAAATTTGTTATATAGAAAACCAACATTCTTCCGGATGATAGTCCATGTCAAGCAATATTTGATAAGCATTATATGTTAGTCTGTTAGAAGAATTCATTTGTAATTAATTTAATCCAAAATCTAAAGAGTATTTATACATGAGTTGATGTATGAGGATATCGACCAGCTCACCATATATCATTTATTTGGAGTTTTCAATGGTACACCCAAAAATCTCTTGCAAGCAATTATGTGTACTTTCTCTATATGTTCAATTTATGTAACCCCCATATCTCTGATGATATAGTAAAGATTGGCCTGTATTTTAATGTCAAAGATCTTGAAAATGTTTCCAGCGCGTTAATTTCTTTATATTTATAAAAAAACCCTTTTTATTTCTAACAGCTTTCTTTCCCTTGGTCACGAGATATCTGGCCACCCTGCTTAGCACTAAGTTTTCGTGTGGTAAAGTTAAACCCTAAATAGAAATATGATTTACCATCTAATTTGAAGTTATCGTAAACCCACTGTTCATTTTTCCAAGAAAACCTCCTTTTCTAAAGACCATGACTTTACTTTTATCCGAATTGACATTTAATTGCAAATCATCACACTTGTTTTCATACATTCAATTGGTTTTGTTAACCTCCAGGAGTTGTTGAAATAAGAGCCACATCATCTGCAAAGAGTAAAATAAAGATTTCCATAATGTCTGGTACTAGTTGTATTCCTTGTTTACCTTTTTTTTACCATGGTCTCGGTTAAATGGTGTGATAAATAAAGAAAAACAGTGTAGGCTTAAACACACATCATTGTCTCACACCAATTGGGATTCAAAAAATTCAGAAATGCACTGTTTGTTTTTTTTTTCTTTTTCGCCCGTATAATGAATATAATGTTTGATACATGGTGACATTGCTGCAATGGGAACTTTCCCTTTACTCCCTGATCTTTGATGCACCCTATAAGTAAATCATGTATGAAGAATCAAATGCTTTTGTTAAAAAATCTATAAATGCAACATTATAAACTTCCGGCCTTTCTTGTTCATGTATTTTTGGACATTGCATGCAAACTTAAGATTGATCAACAGTAGAGTATTTTCCTGAAGCTGCCTGTTTTCAGATATTCATTTGATTATTTTTAGCAAGAATACATTCTACTGTTTAGTTAGATGTGTAAGCACTTGGACAGGATCGCAGCAATGAAACTCCCCTATAATTGTCCACGTTATTGGGATCTCCTTCTTAAAGATTGGAATAACTATGATTTTAACAAGCTTTTGTTTTCCAGGCTGTGGATAAATACTTTGTCAAAAATAGAATTGAATAGTTTTATGGGAAAACAGTGCACCTCTTGGCCCTCCACTCTTCAGCCATTTCAGCTGTTATGCCATCCAGTCCACTTGCCTTACCACTTTTTAGTTTATCTATTGCTCTTTTTAGCTCCTCTTCTGAAATGCTTTGTTAAGTTCATGATCTGTCTGTATCTAAAAAGTCTTGTATCCACTATGACAGCATTATAGCTAGTCTACTTCGGTTGCTTTGGAAAACAAACTTCAAATGATTTACCCAATCAACTGTTTCTATAGGTGTTCTTTAAATTAGCTACTAGCTACCACACCTTACTTTTTAACTGTCTCCAAAAAATTTGGAGAATCCGAAATATTGTAAATAAGCTTCTGCTTTAGTTTCCTGATTCCTGGTTCTTTTTGTTCTTAAGTATCTTTTGTTTTTTTCCTTGCATGCACATAATTAATTCTGTCTCTTCTTGCATGGTCCTTCCTAAAAATGCTTTAGAGTATGTCTGAATGTATTTTTTGCTTTCGCCTGGTCTCTATCAAACCATTCTGAGATTTGTTGCTGACCCTTACGTGTTAATACATACACTTTCGCTGCTTCCTCGTTAAACATTCTACAAATATCGAACAAAAGCTCCATCTACATCAAAAAGTGTAAAAAATTCAGGCATCTGCCATTCTAGTGCTACAGTTTTCACTTTTAGGCATTGGTGAAAAAATCATTTTTTGTTATCATTCCCATTATTTACGTTTTTCTACAAGGATTGTACTTTTGTTTAATTCTTAGTTTTCATAACAATCTCAAGTATGTGTTAATTTTCTGTTGCATTTTCATAACTACAGGAGATGATCTGATTCTGACACGATGATGAGAGAGAGAGATTGAGAGGAGAGGAGAGAGGAGAGGGAAGAGAGGATGACGAAGGAAGAGAAGACGAGATGGAGGAATTGAGATGAGAAGAGAGAGAGAGAGAGCATGAGAGAGAGTGCATGGGTGAATGTGTAATATTGTATGCATGCGTGCGAGCGGAGAAGCGGGTGTACCCACGCGTGTGATTGTGGTGTGGATGTGTGTATGCCTGTATGCGCACACGTGTGCGTATGTGTGCATGTATTCGTGTGTAAGCATAAGTGTTTGCCTACATGTGTGTGCATATGTGTGTGTTTGAGAGTGAGAGAGACAAGAGACAGAGATGAGGACAGAGAGACAGAGACTTGAGAAAAAAAACCCAAATTGGCACAGTAAAAAAACATGTTGAAATAAAATTTTAATTGCTACAGAAGCTAACGCAAAGGATTTGCAAAAGGAAAAGAGAACGAATGAAAAGAATGTAGTTTGACAGAAGTGAGTGTTAGCGGATTCGTGATCTTGTGTGTGTTGTGTGTGTGTGTGCGTTGGGGCGGTGTGTGTGTGTGTCTGGGTGATCGTGTAGTGTGTGTGTGTGCGTGTGTGAGGTTTGAACTCTGTGTAATCCTACATACCCAAAAGGGGTGAAAAGAATTAAATCTTGAATAGCGCCGCATTTGGGTGTGTGTGTGAGTGTGTGTTGTGTGAGGGTGATGGGAGCAGGGGAGCATGAACAGATTTGCATTGGACAGACTGTGGGTCGTAGGGCTGTTATCTTTTTGGTCGTGGAAGGCCACATGCTTGCGGACGAATAACGGTAAAAAACCTAATCTTATGAAAAGTAACAAGAGAAATGAGAAGAGAAGGAGGGAAGAAGAAGAAAAAGAAGACGAAGAAGAAGAATGTAAAGATGATGAAGGTAAAGAAGAATGCAAAGGAAGAATGCAAAGAAGAATGCAAAAGAAGAAGAATGCAAGAAGAGGAGGAAGAAGAAGAAGAAGGATGAAGAAGAAGAGAAGAAGAAGAAAACAAAAAATACTTGAAGAGAAGAAGAAGAAGTGTATGATGATTGATGAAGAAGAAGAAAGGTGCAGAGAAGATGAAGAAGAAGGAGAAGAAAGAAGAGAAAGAAGAGAAGAAGAAGAAGAAGAAGAAGAAGAAAGATGAAAGAGAAGAAAACGAAGCAGGAAGAAAGAAGAAGAAAGCCAAAAATAAAACTTTGACGAGAAGAAGACAATAGAAGAAGAAGAAGAGATGAAGGAGAAGAAGAAGAAGAGGAAGAAGAAGAAGAAGAGGAAGAAAAGAAACAACTTTTACGATAATTTCATAGGGTAAAACTAAGCTAAATCATTGATTATGCTCGTTTGTTTATGTATTTTCCAATTAATTTATTCGCTATTCATAATTGTATTGTGTGTGTTCGTGTTGTTACTGTGGGTTGTTTGCTTGTAATTTTGTGTATTTGCTTTTCGCTTTGCTGTCTTTGGGTTTTTTCTCCAATACCACTTTCAGTTTAAAAGAAAGGAATTAAAAACAAGCCCTGTTGTGCACATGTACGCATATCAATCACATTACGCCAAGCCCCCACCCACCCATTGCGCGCCACACACGCACGCGTTTATAAATCATATCCATTGCATTTAAGATAGTTTTTGCTGCGTAAAGAGCAGTCTCTTTCACCTGGTAATAAGTAAAAAGAATTATGTTTTGGAGGAAGACGCCAAAAGCACCAGCTATCCTCTTCCTCTCCTCCTCCTTCCTCCCTCCTTCCCCTCTCCTCATCCTCATCATCATCTCATATCGCCGTGTTAACCATCCTCCTCAATGATCATCATGAACTTCTTCTCCCCCTCCAACCTTTGACAATCTTTTTCTCTTTCCATTCGTTTGGTATCTTTCTTATTTTCTAATTTTCCCTGTTTTCTCCTGATTTTCCTCTGCTGATTTTTTATCACATTTTAATTTATTTTCATCCATTTCTGTCTCTCTGTTTTCTGTTGTTCTTCTCTCCTCGCTCTCTCTCTCTCTCTCTACACCTCTCTATTCTCTCTCTTCACTCTTATTCACTGTTATCATTGGTTGTCGTTTGACAAGGCTTGTAACGCTATTCTCTGGTCACGCCCGTATTGGATATTGTATATGGACAGCTGGTGCTTGTCTTCCTGTGGGCCCGGAATATGTTTTGCTGTGGGTGTTCACAGGCTGGGTCTGATGGTCGTTTGATAAAAGCTTCAGACTTCTGCTTGCTGTCTGGTCAGAGCTGTCTGAAACAAGAGCTGAGATGAAAAGGGGCATTTCAAGACATTCTATTTCACATGAAATAGGAAAATGACCAGACCCAAGGAAAAGAAGATTAATTGACAGATGATTTTTAAATGAATGTGGGTGAGAGAGAGAGAGATAGGATAGAAGAGAGAGAGAGAGAGAGATGAGAGAGTGAGATAGGAGAGAGAGAGAGAGGAAGAGAGAGAGAGAGAGGAGTGAGAGGAGATGAGATGATGGAGAGACGAGGAGAGAGGGGGGGGAGAGAGGAGAGAGAGCGAGAGAAATGGAGATGAGAGATGGAGGAGAGAGAGAGAGACGAGAGAGAGAGAGGAGATGGGGAGAGAGAAGAGAGAGAGAGAGATGGGTGGTGATGTCTTGTTGTAAAATTACCCTATCTGGGAAGAGTAGATAAATTTCATGCGGGGATGTCTGTCCGTGATAAGAGTGTTATACGCTTCATTAACTACCCTACCCTACCCTACCCAACCTACCCAAACACTACCTATACCCTACTCTTCCCTACATACACTACACTACACTACATTAACACTACAATACACTACACTACACTACTCTACACTCACTACACTACAATACATGCTTGACCCTACACTACACTACACTACGGTACACTGCAATACAGTACACTACATACACTTAAGCGCTTTTGATTTGTTGCTGTACAATGATTCAGCGCTATACAAATTCCATACATCATCATTATTATTATTATTATTATTATTTTTATTATTATTATTATTACACTACACTACCCTACCCTACACTACACTACACTACACTACACTACACTACACTACACTACACTGCACTACAGTACACTACACTACACTACACTACACTACCCTAAACTACACTACAATGCACTACACTGCACTACACTGCATTGCATTGCACAATACTGCACTACACTGCTCTACATTACACTGTTCTACACTGCAATACACTACACTGTGCTACACTTCACTAACGACACTGCATTACACTACACTGCACTACACTGCGTTACACTGCACTACACTACACTGCACTACAATGCACTGCACTGCGCTATACTACACTACACTACCCTACACTACACTACACTACAATGCACTACACTACACTACACTGCACTACACTACACTGCACTATACTGCACTACACTGTACTACATTGCACAATACTGCCCTACACTGCTCTACATTACACTGTTCTACACGAGTGTCAGAGTCAGAGGTGTTTCTCTGCTACAGGTAACCTGTAGCCCAGTACTACCTGTCTCAGTGGGGAGATAACCCGACCCAAACATCCCCAGTTATGGGCAAATAGCAAATAGCAGCTTGGAGAGGAGATGGACGCCGCCAAGCAATCCACGCCCACAGAAATGCCAACATGGACAGTACTGCAAGAAAAGACAACATGCCGGATCGGTTGAGGCCCGGAATACCAACAACCGCGCCTTCCATTGGAACGTTCCAGGATGGAGGTGGAAAATATGCGACTGGGACGCAAACAACAGCAATCAAACTCCAGGCTGAGAGGACCATCATTGGTACATGGAACATCCGTACCTTGCACGCATGCGGGAAACTCCAAGAACTAACCCATGAATTACGAAGATACGAATGGGACATACTTGGACTGGCCGAAGTCCGTTGGGTCAGATTCGGCGAAACAACCACAGAAGAAGATCACAAACTATGGTATAGTGGAGACGACTCCAAACACCAACATGGAGTAGGATTTCTTGTCAACAAGAAGAGGACTAACAGTGTCATCAGCTGTACCCCAATCTCAAGTAGACTGATCTCCATGCGTATCGTAGCAAAACCACACAACATGACCATCATACAAGTCTATGCACCAACATCAGACTACGATGATGAAGCAATCGAGCGTTTCTACGAGGATTTGGAGAACGTCATCAAATCAGCTCCAAAGAAGGACTTTCTCGTGATTCAGGGCGACTGGAATGCCAAGATCGGACCTGACGCCTATGACCAATGGCAAGGGACAATAGGCCGTTTTGGCGTGAACGAAACCAACGATAGAGGTCTTAGAGGCCTGCATCCAAACAGAAGGTATATTGATCACAAGAATTATAAATGTTTGCTTCAATTCCTCCCCAACAATTTCCCCTCTCCCTCTCATACTTTTCTTCACCTCTCCTTTTTTTCCTTTTCATTTTTTTTCTTTCTTTCTTTTTCCCAGTAATTAATTGATGTTGATTAATGTCGTGCTGCTGTGTGGTTTATAAATCGTTCTGCCTGACGGAAGCAATTGACTTTTGTGTCTAACAGCTATATTGCTGGATTATAATGCAGTCTGCTTGACTGAAAGAAGTGACTTTTGTGACTAGCAGCTATATTGCTGGTTTATACAAGCAGTCTGCTTGATTGAAACAATTGACTGTTGTGATTAGCAGCTATATTGCTACACCAGAGACTCTAGCATCAGAACAGTTGTTTTAGAGACAAATTTTGCTATAGATTTTCCAAGAAATTCTATACTTTATTTATTGTATCTACTGCTTGTGACTGTATCTTCCTTGTTTTAGAGC
>CM054141.1:70884253-70886753 GCA_028751875.1 Rapana venosa
GAGAGAGAGTGGAGAGAGAGCGTGAGTAGGAGGGGAGGAGGAGTGAGAGAGAGAGTAGAAAATTGAAAGGGATAGAGGAGTGAGAGAGAGGAGTGAGGAGAGGTGAGAGAGTGAGAGCGAGAGAGTGTGAGGGAGAGTAAGAATGGAGTTTTTTTTATTTTGATTTTTTAAAACATTCTTTTTATGGAGATAATGGAAAATAAGATTGGAGAGAAAAAGAAAGAGAGAGTGGGGAGAGGGGAGAGAGAGAGAGGAGAGAGAATCGAACTCAGAAATTAATGTATCTCAGCCTTGGGCCCCTCATACAGGGTTGGGGAAAAGGGAAATTGACAATGCCACAGAGTGGGCAAAAACCGGATAACATACACAATACCAAGCTCACTTTCAGTGAAGAAATAATGAAGACAATGCACAAATACATAAAAATCCATATGTTTCAAACACAATTCACTATTTTGATCTAAATGTATCTTCCTTATATCTGGATAAAATCAATATACATAATATATAGTTTTTCAAAATCATAACAAAACCATACCATATCGTCGTTTGTGATGTAAATATCCTTATACAACAAACTTTTTCTCTTATTGATGGCATGGAATATATATCTAGACAGGCAGTGATTTTACTACTGTTTTCTGTTTTAAGTAGATATGCAAAGGTGTATTAACACAATCCCTTAAAAAATTTAATTCTTAAATCATTATACATAAAACATTCATAAAGGAAATGTTTTTTCACTTCAACTTTGGGTTTCCCAAAATGGACATTGTTTTTCTGTTCTTGTGCACTATATCGATGTACATTGTTGTTGAGTGGTAAAACATTACATCTCACCTGCAGCACAGCAACTCTAAAGCAGTAGGTATTAAGTGTAGAAGATATTCTTCTTTAGCAAATTTTTGTTTTGAAACACCTTTGTAACTGTAAATATCTGTCTCGGTCTCTGGTTTTTACTATACCATTCCTGGATAAACATATCAACTAGTCTTTGCTAAACAGATGTAGGAATACCTTGACGCACCAACACCCTGTTTGAAGCCATACAAAGCTGATCCTGCATCACATAAAATTTGTCTAATCATAGAAACCCAACAGTTCTTTCCAGATATATCCATGTCAAGCAACATTTGATAAGCATTATATGGTAGTTTTGTTAGAATTCATTTGTAATAATTTAATCCAATATTAAGAGTATTTTATACATGAGTTGATGTATAGAGGATATCGACCCAGCTCACCATATATCATTTTATTTGGAGTTTTCAATGGTACACCCAAAAATCTCTTGCAAGCCATCATGTGTACTTTCTCCCATATGTTCAATTTATGTAACCCCCATATCTCTGATGAATATAGTAAGATTGGCTGTATTTTAATGTCAAAGATCTTGAAAATGTTTCAGCGTTAATTTCTTTTTATTTATGAAAAACCCTATTTATTTCTACAACAGCTTTTTTTCCCTTGTCACGAGATGATCTGTGCCCAGCTTAGCACTAAGTTTCGTGGTAAAGTTAAACCCTAAATAGCAATACTTATTTACCATTCTAATTTGAAATTATCGTAAACCCACTTTTCATTTTTCCCAAGAAAACCTCCTTTTCTAAAGACCATTACTTTATTTTTTATCCGAATTGACATTTAATTGCAAATCATCACACATGATTTCAATACTTTCAATTGGTTTTGTAAACCTCCAGGAGTTGTTGAAAAAAGAGCCACATCATCTGCAAAGAGTAAAATAAAGATTTCCATGATGTCTGGTACTAGTTGTATTCCATTTTCCCTTTTTTCCCCATGGTCCGGATAAATGGTTGATAAAAAAAGGGAAAACAGAGTAGGGCTTAACACACATCCTTGTCTCACAAAAATTTGGGGCATTAAAAAAATTCAGACAATTCACTGTTTGCCGTATACATGAATATAATGTTTGATACTTTGCTGACATTGCTGCAAGGAACTTTCCCTTTACCCTGATCTTTGATGCACCCTATAAGTAAATCATGTCTGACAGAATCAAAAGCTTTTTTTAAAATCTATAAATGCAACATAAAACTTCCGGCCTTTCTTGTTCATGTACTTCTGGACAATTGCATGCAAATTAAAGATCTGATCAAAAAGTAGAGTATTTTTTCCTGAAGCTGCCTGATTTTCAGATACATTTGATTATTTTCTAGCCAAGAATACAATCTACTGTTTAGTAATAGATGTGAAGCACTTTGACAGGTACTCAGCAATGAAAACTTCCCCTATAATTGCCCACGTTATTGGGATCTCCCTACTTAAAGTTTGGGGAACTATGATAGCTTTTGCCCAGGCTCGTGGATAAATAACCTTTGTCAAAATAGAATTGAATAGTTTTTATGGAAAACAGTGTACCTCTTGGCCTCCATTCTTCACATTTCAGCAGTTATGCCATCCAGTCCACTTGCCTTACCACTTTTTAGTTTATCTATTCTCTTTTTACTCCTCTTCTGAAATGCTTTGGTTAAGTTCA
>CM054141.1:70891753-70930499 GCA_028751875.1 Rapana venosa
GTAAACGAAACCAAGGGAAGAGGTCTTAGAGGCTCCCCATACCAAACAGAAGGTATTTTTGGACCCAAGAATTAAAAATGTTTGCTTAAATTCCCCCCCAAACAATTTCCCCTTCCCCTCATACTTTTTTCCCCTCCCCTTTTTTTTCCCTTTTCATTTTTTTTCTTTTTTTTTTTTCCCAAAGAAATTTTAATTGTTTTGTTGATTAATGCGTGCTGCGGGTTGGTTTATAAATCTTTTGCCTGAGGGAAGCAATTGACTTTTGTTTTCCCCAGCAAATTTGGCTGGATTAAAAATGCAGTCTGCTTGACTGAAAAAAAGTGATTTTTGTGACTAGCGGGTTTATTGTGGTTTATACAAGCGTCTGTTGGGATTGAAACAATTGACTGTTGTGATTGGGAGCTATATTGCTCACCAGAGCTCTAGCATAAAAACATTTGTTTTAGAGACAAATTTTTCTATAGATTTTCCAAAAATTCTAACTTTATTATTGTATCTACTGTTGTGACGGGATTTTCCCTTGTTTTAGAGCTTTATATGAATAGTGTTTTGTGTAAGTGTTTGTTATTAACTTAGAAAAAAAAAGAAGAAGTTTGAAAGTTTTTTCTCTATAAAAAATATTCAAACATTTTTAATTTTCCGGTGGTATACTTTGATCTCCTTTTTAGTGTATGAAATATAAAGGGGCCCGGGATTTATATACGTGTTGATTTTAAACATCGATATTTTTGCCGGATCCAAGCATTTTTTTGAAATTGTCTTTTAGTATTGTTTCGTTTTTATTGGGGTTCCTTCTTTATCATATTATATTCTCCGTTTTATTATTAATAAAAAACCCTACAAAACGGGCCCTTCCCTTTTTTGGAATTTTTCTTAAACGTATAGAAAACAAAAAAAATATATACATAAATTACCCAAATAAATCCGACATTTTTTTATTTCCTAACTTCAGAAAAGGGGCCCCAACAAAACGGGGCCTCCGAGTAGGCTACCTAAAAATTATAAACCAAAGGGCAACAAACAAAAAAGATGACTTTTGCAACCATATAAACAACGTGGAAATCATTTTTTCTTTTGGGTTTTTGTCTAGCTGAACCCCGGGATTTTCCCCCAAATGTAACAGATGCAAAAATAAATATTCCGGGGTTTATCAAATCTTCCGTGAAGATCCCCCAAAACCCAATTTTCCCCGGGTTATTAAACATTATGGGCCTCCTCGTTTCGTTGTAAAAGAATATAAAACCCTTTTGAGGTTTATGACATTGAATCCATGGGATTGAAATAAAAAAAAAACACTTTTAGCCCCAATTTTAAATTTGGGTTTATAACAAAAATCCTTCGGGAAACCCATAGATGGCTAGAAAAATTCAACCCCCTTATGGACGAGGTAATATTTAAAAACCCAATGAAACAATTTTTTCCTTGGGGGTTTTTAACATAGCCCCTTATTAAAACCTAAACCAAAAGGAAACCCAAACAACATTACATTTTTGGCCTAGACAACTAATAGATAGACCAACCGGATAAAAATAACCCCTACCCCCAATTAAATTTGACCCTATCTCCCTACAACAAAACAACACATAACAGAAGTATGTGCTCCCCATGGGGTTTGCAGTGATCAAATCCATTTTTGCTTTATTTGGGTTTAAAAAATCGTTCAAAATACCTAAAGTGGGGCATAAAATTTTTTTTTAAACAGGAAATTTAAAAAACTTTAACGAGCAAGTTTTCCCTTTCCCAGATTGAAAAAATTCCCCCAATTACAGGGACATAACCAAATCAGGGGCCCCTGTGAAGCGCTGAATTTTGGATTAGGACATTTACTTCAGTATACGACAAACCCCCCCTTTTTCAAAAAAAAAAGGATTTTAAGAAAAAATAAAACCACCTTGGTAACAAAAAAAACATAGAATCCAAATACCCTAAGGGCCCTATTTAAAAAACACAGGGTTTCAAATGAGCAGTTCAGGGCACAAAAAAAACCAAAGTAACTTCACAAAAACGCAAATAAAAAGTGATTACATTAAAAAGGTTGTTAATTACAAAAACCGACTCTCCCAAAGTAGGGGAAAACCCATCAATACATTATGAAATTTAAACCCTTATCAAAAAGTAAACGGGACAGTTAAAGAAATATCAGCTGATAAATTGAAAAACCACTTCTAAAAAAATTGCCGAAAAAAGAAATTATAAATGACAAGTCAAATAAAAATAAATCTCCTTTAAATTTAGAACAAAAATAAAATCAAAAGAAAAAAAATTCCCATTAAACTCCTGCCAATGACAATCACAGACGTCTTGGAAAGCCTGTCTCTTAAAAAAAGTTCCGAACAGTGGTTTAGAAAAATCTAGAGGGAAAAATAATCAAGCTTTGGGGTCAATTTATAGCGGGAACACTGACATACTTGAATAACTTGTGCATAGGGGAAAAAAAATTTTCCTGTCATATTTAAAAAGGCCCAAAAAACATACCAGTCCCCCAAAACAGGTGTTTCTTTCTTGTCCTTCAAATTACAGACCAATTTCAATTCTGTCTGTTTATCTAAAAAACCCTTTTAAAAACAAAATCCCAAAAAACCGTTTTAAAATTCCCACTTTTTAAACAACAAACTATTAAAAAGAAGATCATCGTTTTCGTAAAAAATATTCCCGTCACACAACTCTTACCCAAAATTAAAGACAGTACCTACCCAAATATCAATGAAAATAAATATACAGGCCTTCTTTTTGTTGGGCTTTGAAAAAGCATTTTAAAGTAATCAATCATTCCAAAAAAATTTCGGGAAACTTCACTTGTAAAAACTAACAACCCAAAAAGATAAATCTTTTGAAAAGCTTTTTGTCAATAGGCGCGCTAGTAATGCAAAAAATCAAACATCAGAATATCCCCATTAAACTTGGGGTAACCCCAAGGGTCAAAATTGGGTCCACTTTTATTTTTCAATCTAAGGGGAAAAGACTTACCCCAATTTTTAGAATGTAGCGTGAAATGTTTGCTGTGACCCATTTTTTCTATTTTAGTGACTCTGACCCCCCGACTTACAATTTAAACTTCAACAAATATTGGGCAGAATTGGGGTTTTTGGACTCAGGGTAAAACCCTTTTGTCCCTAAATACGCGGGGAAAAAATAAATTTTATTTATGTACTAGCAAGACAAAAGAGGGCAAAAAATGAAAAAATAAAATTTCCAAACCCCCGTTGATAGGTAAAAGAGTAATTGAAAAAGTTTACCACACAGAATTTTGGGGGTAATTTTTTGGGCAAAAATCTTACTTGGACTTACCAATTTAAGGGCCCAGGAAAAAAGTTTTTTCTTACAAGCTACTTCATTTTTCAAAAAAAAAAAATTTTTTCTGAATAACCACTTTCGAAACCTTTTTTTTTTTGCGGCCCCTATTTTGCCTATAGTTGACTAGGGTTTTCTCTTTTTGGGGCGCTTTTCATGATAAAAATTTAAAATTGATTCATAGAAAAAAAAATTAAAATAAAAAGGGGCACTTTTTAAACTTGTTCTACAAAATCAAGTCCCTAACCCTCAAAGATTAAAAAGGAAACAAATATCCTAACCTTCAAAAACAGACTTTATTAAATAAAGCTCTATTTTTTCCAGAAAGTTGTCAAAGGAAAAAACCCTCCAAAGAAACACCCCAAAAGCTTCAAAATCAATGAAACAGACTAATCATCTTTCTAACATTTTCCCAGAAACCCAAAAAATAAAACTTTACAAAAAAAGCTTCTTGTACTCAGGTAGTGATTATGGAACAAGCTCCCAAAAAAGCTTTAAAAAAGTATCAAAAAAAAAAAAAAAAATAAGGGTTTAAGCACAGCTAAAAAGCCACCTAATCTTTAATCCCAGGAAATTTTACTAATAAAGGGAAAACAACCATGAAAAAAAACGGGCAAAAACAACCATACTTACAAATTTTCCAGCCTAAAGGAATTTTCCCTTTTTAAAAACAATTTTAAGTAAAGTTTACTGAGACTAGAAATTCGGGCAGTTTACACATGTATATGTGTGGAGGGAGAGGGGGCAGGAAAAAGGCAAAAACTAATTATGCAAAGAAGTAAGGGGTAATCTATGCAAGCTAGTAAATAATCTGCAATTTTTAAACAAGTGGAAAGGGGGAAATTTTAAAAAACTTTTTATGGTAGACCCCCGTAGCTTGATAGGGGTGGGCCTTCTCTCTCTCTTCACTCTCTCCCTCTCCCCTCTTTTCCTCTCTCTCTCTCCTCCCCCTTTTTCTCTTTTCTCTCTCTCTTTTCTCTCTCCCCTCTCCCTCTCTCTTTTCTTCCAATTCCCCCTCCTCTCCCCTTTCCCTTTTCCCCTCCACTTTCCCCATGCCCCTTTTTCTTTTCTACTTTAATAGATTTTATCGTGGGATGGGTTTTTTTTTATTGCATTTAGAGAAAGAGATTATTAGTACTAATTTTAAAACGATATGTTTTAGTAAGATATTGTTTTTAGTTTGATAGTCCAGTGGAAATGGGCTTTTGAATTATGTACTTTTAGGGGTTCTACTTGTTTGAATATTTGCTTTCTTTTTAAATATTAAAATTTTATTGAAGGTGTAAATTTTCCCCTTTTTCCCCCTTTATTTTCCTCCCCCACCCCCCTCCTTTTCCAATGCTTTTTCTGTTATCATGGTTGTTGTTGTCTATGGTGAAGGGGATCATTTGTTATATTGTGGTCTCATTTTGGGGTTGGGGGAATTTTTTTTATAAATTTTATCTCTTTTTATGATAATCATTATTATAATCTAAATTTTCCTTTCCTTGCTTTGATAGCTTTTGTTCAATATGGGCATTTTTTTTAAAAACGTATTTGAAAAGTATGAACCCCAAAAAAAACCCCACTTTTTCTTGGGGGGAGGAGGAGAGGAGGGAGGTCATTGAAGGTAAAAAATTTTCAGTAATGACGAATGCCTTTGTATTTTCTAAAGTTTTTTTCTTGTACCCTTTTTTCTATCTAAATTTTAAACGTGAAAAAAATGGATGTAAAAGTGGTTTAAGTAGTTTTTTTGTCCTGCCCTTTTTTGATTTTCCTTTTTTAAATTTTTAAAACATTTTTATTTTTTTTTTGTGTGGACGTAGCGCGCACGCCTCAGGCGTGCTTTAGTATGTGTGTGCATGTAAATGTATATGTGGGGAATTTTTTATTTTCAATGTATCTCCTTTTCGAAATTTTTTTCCTTTTTTTTTACTGGTTTAATTTTAAAGGAAAAAAGATGCAATAATTTTAATTTTTAGAAAAATCATTACGAAATTTTTCTTTGATAGATGCTTGATGAAAAAACAAAAGCATTGCTTAAATTTAATGAAGGTTTTAAAAAAAATAAAAGAGTCCCCAAAAAATCTAAGGTTTGTAGGGAGCGAGGCGGGCAGAGACCTCACTTCTCTAGGGCCAAACATATTGAGGGGGGCGCGCCCATCTCCTCTCCCTCGCGGCCCTTTAAACCCTTTCCCCCCCCTAAAAAGGGCAGGTACCCATTTAACTGGGTGAAATGGGGGAAACTGTATGAAGCCAAGGGGCGCAAAAAGGGGCACCCATCCCAAATGGTAAAACCCCGCTCGGCGCTCTTAACTTGGTGGGGGAAAGCGAGTGCTTTCCCACCCCCTGAGCTATCCCGTCCCCCTTTATTCAATGTACCATCTGGAAAAAAAAATTTTACTTGACTTTACTTGGAAATTGATAGACTTTTTTGGGAAATTTTTCAAGAAAACCCAAAATCTTTCTGTCGCCAAACCCTATACCCCCACAAGACATCAAGAAGAACGACGTGGCACTCACCAAATGGAAAGATACACAACCAGACTGATTACATCTTGGCTCCCAAACGATATAAGTCAAGCATCAACAAAGCCCAGACAAGAACTTTCCCTGGCGCTGATATCGGCAGTGACCACGACATGGTACTCATGACCCTACAGATCAAGCTGAAGACCAAGAACCAGAAGAGAAATCCACGTTTGCGGTTCAACATGGAAAAGCTGAAGGACCCCGAAGTCGCTGAAATCTTTAAAGCTGAGATAGGGGGCAGATTTGCAGCATTGAATTTCCTCCAAGATGACATCAACAACCTCACTGAGACCTTCAGCGAGACCATTCAGGAGACAGCGCTGGGGATCCTTGGGAAAGAAAGGAAAAAGAACCAACCGTGGGTTACCAACGATATCCTGGACCTGTGCGATCAACGTAGGGAGCTAAAGCCAGAGAAGAACAAAAACCCAGAAACGGCCGAAGAATATAGAACAGTCAACAGGTCAATCAAGAAGAAGATGACTGAGGCCATGGGGAACTGGATGTCAGAACAATGCTCCAAGGTTGAGAAGGCAATGGCGAAAGGAGACAGCAAGGAGGCCTACCAGACTATCAAGGTACTAACCAAGTCCCAGCAGCCAAAGACCTCCGTTATTGAAGACAAAGAGGGGTCAGTCCTTACAGAGAGTGCCACTATCATGAAGAGATGGACAGAATATTGCAGAGACCTGTACAGCTACAAGCTGAAGACTGATCCGAACAAACTTCACGAGCAAGATCCCAGACCATCAGATCCTGAAAGCACACAGGTGCTGAAGGAAGAGATAGAAGAAGCAGTAAGATCCTTGAAAGGAGGCAAGTCACCAGGGGTTGACAACATGCCGGCTGAGCTCATCAAGTACGGAGGCCCAGAGATGATCAAGGCACTAACAATCATCTGCCAACGCATCTGGACCAGCAAAGAGTGGCCTGAACAGTGGACCAAATCCATCATAGTTCCACTTCCAAAGAAGGGAGACCTGAAGAAGTGCCAAAATTACAGAACAATCAGTCTGATAAGCCATCCAAGCAAAGTTATGCAACGCATTGCCTTGAACAGACTGAAACCACAAGCAGAAGAAATCCTATCAAAGAAGGAAGGGATTCAGACCAGGTCGAAGCACGGTCGAGCAGATCTTCAACATCAGAATGCTCATAGAGAAGCATCCTCCACATCAACTACAGCTCTACAAAAACTTCATTGACTTCAAGAAGGCCTTCGACCGAGTGGGGGCAAGAAGCTCTGTGGCAAGTCATGAGAGACTAATAACTTTGACGAGGACCCGATTCAAGTCATCCAGGCGCTGTATGACAGCTCCCACAGCGCAGTCCTCATGGGTGGAGAAATCGGGGGGGTTCTTCCGGACTCAGTTGGAGTTCGACAAGGCTGCCCGCTATCCCCGTTCTTTTCAACGTGTTCCTGGAGAACATCATGCAGGAGCCCTCCTTGACTTCAAGACCACAATCACAATAGGAGGAAGGCCAGTCTGCAATCTTCGATTCGCAGACGATATTGATCTCATGGGCCGCAGTGAAGAAGAACTCCAGGATCTCACCACCAGACTGGAAACATCAGCCAATGCCCACGGTATGGAGATCAGCACGGAAAAGAGCAAGATCCTAGTGAACAGTACCACACCGACCACTCCCACCAGCATCAAGATGAGTGGCGAGACACTAGAGGAGGTGGAAACTTTCAAGTACCTTGGAGCAGTCATCACCAAAGAAGGTACGACAGCACACAGAGGTGAAGATCAGACTTGCTGTGGCACTCTCCTCCATGACTAAGCTGGTGAAAGTGTGGAGAAACCATAACATCAGAACCCACACTAAGGTCAGACTCTACAAGGCACTCGTCACATCCATTGCCTTGTACAGCTGTGAAGCATGGACACTCACTGCCGATTTAGAACGTCGCATTCAAGCCTTTGAGATGAAGTGCCTCAACGGATCCTGAACATCACCTACAGAGACCGTAAAACCAACGACTACGTCTGGCAGCAGATCGAGGCACTGGCTGGCAAACAGGAACCATTGCTAGATACAGTCAAACGGAGGAAATTGAAATGGTTTGGTCACACAACAAGGCATAACAGCCTGTCAAAGACAGTCCTGCAGGGAATGGTGGAAGGAGCAAGGAGGCAGGGACGACCACACAAAAGCTGGATATCCAACATCAAGGAGTGGACCGGCCTCACTGTACCAAACCTCCTGAAAGCAGCCCAGGACAAAACCATTTGGCGGTCCACTTGCAGCGTCCGTGCGGGTACCCCAACGGTCGTACCGACCAAGGGATGATGATGATGATGATGACACTGCAATACACTACACTGTGCTACACTGCACTAACAACACTGCATTGCACTGCACTATACTGCGTTACACTGCACTACACTGCACTGCACTGCACTGCGCTATACTACACTACACTACATTGCATTACACTACACTACGCTACGCCACAACACACCACACCACACTCCACCACACCACACAACACCACACTCCACCACACCACACTCCACTCCACTATGCTACACCACAAAAAACCTAACTATGGTGTGTATCCTGTACATGTAACTCTCCCAAACCACGCAAGATAAGCCCGTTGTCAGTTATCTCTCTTCCTCACACACATCGGCTTCATTCTCAGTGTCTAGAAATGTTGTTAAAGATTCATAACTCAGTGACAATCATCTTCTATAAAAAGAGAAGGGTTTCAGAACCTACCCATCATTCTCTCTACAACTACAGTGCCCATCCGCAGCCTGGCTTACTTTAACTGGGTGGCAAGGTGATTCCCAGTTGTTTACGGCCAGTCCAGTGCTTTCTGTCACTTTGTTTCCATGACAACCATACTTTTTTGTGTGTCTGGGAAGATAGCCACTCGTTGTCCATGCGCCCAGAGAGCGAGAGAGAGAGACAGACAGAGAGAGAGAGAGAGAGAGCGAGCGAGAGAGAGAGAGAGAGAGAGCGAGAGAGAGAGGGAGAGAGGGAGAGAGAGAGAGGGAGAAAAAGAGAGAGAGGGGAGAGAGAGAGAGAGAGGAGAGAGAGGGGAGAGAGAGGGGACAAGGGGACAGAGAGACAGAGAAAGAGAGAGCGAGAGAGCACTCTAAAATATGAACACGATAATTGCCAGACATAAAACTGTAGACTTCAGATGACAACAACTTTATAAAGGAGGAAGTAAATTAATGGAGCAATACATTATTGCCTGATCGCTAAAGAAGGCCATTAACAACCTAACGAAAAATAGAAAGAACTAGTGTGTGGAAAAGAATGTGTGCCATGGTTTTTTTCTTTTATTACTTGTGGTGACAGCGGGCTTGTAGATGATCAGAACAACACAGCCGTTGTTGGCGTCAGACGTTCCCCAGATCAACACCCCCAGGGATACCCAGAGTAAATATTCTGTCTCACTATGCACACCCAGGAATCAGCGTGAGACAGTGAGTACAAACTGGATGAGACTTTTGCATGCACGAGTGTTGTCAAGTACCTCACCATATAGGCAGCGATACTCCGACTTCAGATGACTTTTCTTCCTTTGATGGAGAACACAGGTTGTCTTGTGAACAGCTTGTCACGGATGAAAACAATCTTGTATCTCTTTTCAAAGTGGGATGAACTTAGTGACTGTATTTGTGGGTACAACAAGGAGAAGGTGTGTGATTCACCTTCAAATGGAGCCCAACAGATGTGATCACTAACAACGAGATTGTGCGGTTAAAAAAACCCAAATCAAAAAAGATTCAGAGCATTTGATTAAATAATTAATTTATTCATATGAAAAGAGTGACAGTCAAAATTAAATTTCATCTCATTTTATGTGTGGTTGATGTAGTTTTCCCCACAACGCGGTGCCCGTCCTGGGTTGACCCTTAGGTTTGGCCAGGGCGTTGCTACAAGGAACGACAGTACAGTTGGTTTTATACCCTGTTTTAATCTGTATATAGCTGCACAGTGTTAATCTGAGTTTTTAAAAGTTGACAAGGTGAACAGCTCTGATATGGCCTCTGTGGTCGGCGGGGCTATAAACAACAGGATTGCATTGGACTGAACATCGAGGAATAAATATTACAGTGACTCTCACGTAAAAATCACAACGACCTTGATAAAACATGATTGCAAGGAAGATGCGTTGGGCTTCCGTTACGGGGCCGACAAGTCGGGCCCAAGCCCTTCGACTTCTGCAGGGGAGAGAATTGCTATTGTCTTTTGATCAAAAGGGCATAAAAAAGACAAGAAGGAGGTGACAGGAAGAAAAGGAAACAAGACAGAGACGAAGAGAGGGATAGAAAAGAGGGAGTTCCTAGCAGGTGGGGATGCATTTATAGTGACTGGCCCCCGGGGATTCCCAAGGGGAAGTTTCGAAGTAAATGTTACTGTTACTGTGTACAAACCTCAGTGATAGTCATGGAATCATGAATGACCACTTACAGAAACCGTTACAAGGCCTTGACTGCCCTAAAGTTCATCTCCCCGTGACATAACATCACTCACATTTACAACACTGATCATCACAGAGAGAAGGAAGACTACAGCAATGGTAATTGATTCAACCTGCAATCAAGGAGCACACATTTCAAAGGGTCAGAAACCACAATGACCAGGATTTGGGGTGAAACAGAGGGGACGGGCGTCCTCAGACCCCCACTTCCCTGGGTGTGTGGAGAGGACCTGGCCGAAATCCCCCCGCAAGCAGAGAAGAGACAGAGACAGGACAGAGCGAATGCGGGAGGCAAATGACTGTGGCTGGTTTCAATGGCAATTACAATCACGGGAGCGAGGGAGGCAGAGGTTTTTTTGCCGCATGAGAGAAAAGAGGCTTGACATGGGAGGTGGGGAAGGTGAGAGAGAGAGAGAGAAGGGGGAGGGAGAGGGAGAGAGAGAGAGAGAGGGGGAGGGAGAGGGAGAGAGAGAGAGAGAGAGAGAGAGAGGGGGAGAGAGAAGAGAGAGAGAGGGGAGAGAGAGAGAGGGGAGAGAGAGAGAGATTCGAACCCGGGTCAGAGATCACGAATGCATCACTCTGACCACAAGGCCACCATCCTTCATGGAAGTAGTAGCCGCATTCTGACTTCGGGGATAGAGACAGACACACTTGACCACACAGACACACATGACCACACAGACACACATGACCATTCAGACACCATGACCAACAGACACACTTGACCACACAGACACACTTGACCACACAGACACACATGACCCCACAGACACACTTGACCACACAGACAACATGACCACACAGACACACTTGACCACACAGACACACTTGACCCACACAACACACTTGACCACACAGACACACATGACCCCACAGACACACATGAGCACACAGACACACTTGACCACACAGACACACTTGACCACACAGACACACATGAGAACGACATGAAGAGACAGACTGACAGACACACTTGACCACACAGACACACATGAGCTTGAGCTAAACAAACTTAATGACTACATTTTTGAGATGGTCTTTCATTGTTCTCCTGAAAAGACTAATCTCTACTTTTCAATAATGGCACTAACCCCCCAGTTCTATCTGTTTTCCAAATAGATGGGGAAAATGTTGGGATATAAAACTTTGGTGAAGTTTTTAGGAGTATATTTTATGTCTACACTAAGTTGGAATTATCATATTGATTATTTTTAAAAACTAAGGCTCGGAAAAGTCTTAATCTTCTGAAAGTTATTAGTAAACAAGTGTGGGGTTATGATTTTAGCTGTTTTAAAACATTTTGGGATTATCTTTAGTACGTTCCAGACTCATTTATGGCCAGGAAGCATTTTTCAGTGCTCCAAAATATTTATTACAGAAAATGACAAGACTAGACTGCAAGGCTTTTTTGATTTGCTCTGGGGGTTCCTTTTCATGCATCGTCCATGGGTACCTATAAGGGATAGGAATTTTGCCATTAGACGAATATCGACAACTGGCTGTGGCTAAATATCTCTTACGTTGTTCAAAACAAGAAACTAATGGGACAACGAAAATTTTGTAAAGATCTGATGTCAACTTTCCAAAAAGAGCACATTCTATTCGCTCTGTAACCACAGCTAGAAACCTATACTTCTCAATTATTTTATCAAGCAGATTTAAATCCCACAAAAATAGCTAAATCGAAGATTTACTCCTCGCCTTGTCCCCCATGGGAACTTAAGAGAGCTAATTTTGACGTAAATTATTCCCCTTTAACGAAAAAAGGTAATGAAAATATTCTTAGCGCATCATAAAAGAATATATACAAACTACATATCCAAAATCATTTTAAAAAATTTTCACAGATGGTTCCCTTTTGAACAATAATGAGGCGGGTGCAGCGTTTGTCATACCATCTTTGAAAATAGAGAGATTAATTTTATGTAGGAAAAAATCGATCTATTTTTCAGCTGAATTGTCTGCTATTTTGATGGCTTTGTATTATCTTTTAGAAATTTTTCCCAAAGACATATTTCAAATACTTTTTTGTGTTTATTCCAGGTCAGTCTTACTTGCCCTGAGAAAACTTCAGTTCAAAAGTGAGACAAGATTTCATGACTGAGATTGTCATCTAATTCATTTTCTGATGATACGAGGCACTGGTGTTACCTTTTGCTGGATACCTCGCACTGTGGTATTTACTTTAATGAAAAGTTGACAGAAAAGCAAAATGTGAGCTGAGCATATCGATGGGTCTTGCAGCATAAGTGTTCCTCTATCCATCCATGAGGCTATAGCATGATTACAAAATGCATGCTGGAAAAACTTTTAAAAAGAATACTACAATACCGGTTAGTCCTGGGTGATGATGTAGCCATGTATTATCTTTTGATAAAGATTCAAATTATCGTATTTTTCATGAATATAGAAATGTTGTATTCTTATTACGGTTTATTTAAGCTCAAGATTTTAGAACGAAATTTAAAAAACAAAGAAAACATTGTATCTGCTGGTGAAAATCTTACCAATGATCACATTCTTTTACGATGCTGAGATCTGAAAACATACTTACCTGCTTCCCAGTCCGCCTGTTGCAGCAAGTTCTTAAGGACATTCCATTAATGAAAAAATTGTTTTGTCATTAAGCCATAATCCTATTTTCAGGTCTCCTCTCGATATAAGGATAGCTTCAAAGTTATATGATTTGAATAAAGCTGGTTATTTTTGTGTTTTGATGTTTCTGGGGTTGGTTTTTGTATTTTTTTTTTTGGTTGTTTTTGTTGGTTTTTCTTTGTTTTTTTGTTTTTGTTTTAAGAATTTTGTTTATGCTTTTTCATTATAGCTTGTTTATTCTGATTGATTAGTTATATTTGATTACCTTCACCCCTACACACGACACCAAGCACGTGCGCAGTGCGCTCGCACACACTCGCACCACGCGCACAATTGCACAACACACACATACACACAACTTTCCTGTCTGATATCTATATTTGTGGAAGGACGTTAAACTGAAGAATATACTAGACACAAACATGAGAACACTGAGAGACAGGACTGACAGACAGACCACAGCCTTTCCTGGTTCTGTTGGAGTTAGGATTATCATGCATGCCCTTCGGATGGGACTATAAACCGAAGTCCCGTGTGCGAACGCCCGCAGTACATCTTGCTGCCCGGTAAAACCCGTTCCAGCTGTCGGAAGAGGTAGGCCATTTGAGTGCGGGTCGGGAACGGATGGGTTTAAAATTGACAAGACTGGCATCACACGGAACTGGTTGATAAAAGAACTTGTGTGCTTATCCATTATCTCGATAATAAAAGAAATAATACTAAACCATAGTAAAGTTTGACAGAACAAGAAAAGACGGCTCATTAATCCATCTGCTGTTTCCTCCCAAAGAAAGCTGTCTTGCTTCTGCCCCGGTTCGCTCCATTCCTTTGTCTGCATGACGAAGCTCTCAGGTCAGTTTGCTTTGTTTTGCTGCCACGCCTGACTGAATCCACTGGACACTCGGGTCTTGACAGCCTTATGCTTGGGCTGGTCAAAGAGGCAGCTTTGAGCAGTATGGAGGTAGTCAGATTAAGTTTGCATGTCTCTTCTATTTCCTGGGAGTTAGGGAAGAATTATTCATGCTTAGCCTGTTCTTGTTCTGTACGGGAATAATTATACATCTATCGATGTCTGTTCTTGTTCTGTTGGGAATAATTTATACATGTCTGTTCTTGTTCTGTTGGAATAATTATACTTGTCTGTTCTTGTTCTGTTAGGTATCAATTTACCATGTCTGTGGGTTTTGTTCTGTTCAGTAGAATAATTATACATGTTGTTCTTGTTCTGTTCAGTTAGGAATAATTATATGCATGTTGTTCTTGTTTGTTAGAAAATAATTTTACATGTCTTTTCTTGTTTCAGTTCTGTTAGAATAATTATGCATGTCGTTATTGTTCTGTAGGTATAATTATAAATGTTGTTCCTTATTTTGCTCAGTTTAGGAATAATTATTATACATGTCTGTTCTGTTATGTAAGGAATAATTTATACATGTCTGTTCTTGTTCTGTAAGGATATTATGTTTGCATGTTTGTTTATGTTCTGTTAGGAATAATTATACATGTCTGTTCTTGTTTGGCTCAGTTAGGATAATTAGTTTACAGTTTGTCTTGTTCTGTTAGGAAATAATTATACAGTCTGTTTCTTGTTTTGCTCAGTTAGGATAATTATTATACTAGTCTGTTTTTGTTCTGTTAGGATTAATTTATCATGTATCTTCTTGTTGTGCTCAGTTAGGAATAATTAGTATACATGTCTGTTTTTGTTCTGTTAGGTATATTTTACTGTCTGTTTTGTTCTGCTAAGGAATAATTTTACATGTCTTGTTCTTGTCTCTGTTGTTCTGTTAGGTATTTATTATGCATTCCTGTTCTTGTTCCTATTCAGTTTGGAATAATTTATATGATACCATGTCTGGTCTGTTTGTTAGATAATCTTGCATGCCTTCTTGTTATGCTTGAGGTAGGATAATCTTATACTTGTCTTTTTTTCTATGTTTTTGGGAGGTTGGCCTGAAATCTGCGTGTGTAGGCTGTGTTACATCATTTTGGGTGATCGTCTGTAATGTATGAAATTAGTTGGCTAGGGACAGAGCTTCGAAACTATAGATTTTCTACGAGGGCTGTGAATCAACATGGAGATAAGTGGAGTTGTGACGGATGTTGTTTGACTTCAGTGTAAGTCAGGCAATGCTAGTCCGCGATGAAACTCTCTATGTCAGTAGGTCATCCATCACAGCAAGATACTTCTGTTGACTCAGCAGTCTGTTGAGTGTCAGTTTGCGGTAACATTTTGTTCTTGTGAGTACTGGCTCCTTCTTGTGAAACTGGCTCTGGTGTAGTTTGAGGCTTTCAACTACTGCATGGTTTTTCTGTTCTGATTTTTATATTTCTTGTTTTTTCGTGCTGTGTTTTCAGAATCGTTGTGAAAATTGAATACAATGACCGAATCACGCGGCAGTGACTATTTTTATCCACTTTTATTTTTATATTAAAAACTACAAAGTTCCTCTTTAGTTCACGTTCTTTACCAGCGTCACGTTAATGAATTTCATCTGAAGAAACTAAAGGCAAGATAAGACCTTGCACATCTCTGTGCTAATGCTCTACACAAAGAGCAGGACTGCTTTTAAGATGATGTATATCAGATGGATGCTAGGGACATTGATTTATGTGTGTCTGTATATGTTTCGTGTGTGTGTGGCGTTGTGTAGCAGAATGCCAGCTATGCACGTTGCAATCGTTTTTCCTGTGCATATCCCAGTTTTTCCTCATCCTTAGGGGACTGCAGGAAGGAGTGGGGGGGTTGGGACTGTGTATGTGTGGGGTCATGTTATTGTCTGCTCGTCTACACTGAGCTTTGTTTCTAATTGTATCGTTACCTCCTCCTTCCCCCGTGGGGCTGCGGGAGCTGTCAGTAATCACAGGCATCCCCACCTTCTGGAATTCTGCGCTAGGAATTCCCTATTTTCTATCCGGCCTTGCTTTGGTCATGTTCCTTTTCTCCTGTCACTCTCTTCATTTCATACCTTCTAGGTTTCTTCTCCTTCCTTTTATCCGAAAGACTTAAAAGATGCGCTGGGCCTCGCTTGTCAGGAACTTGTTGGCAGCACGCGTAGTTTTTGCTCTATGGTATGATGTACTGGTGGGGTAGTGGCCCAGAAAACTCAAGGGACTGGGGGTTTGGTGCCCGTTTTGACCTAACATTTTTCCCCCATCTACTAGACCTGAGCGGTAGTTGGGTGCTAGGCTTTCAAATGAGACAATACACCTTGATCCTGTGTGACAGCACAAATCAGCATAAAATCTCACGGAAGCAAGAGAGTTGTTTTTGGAAGAGAAAGCTATCAAAATGTTCTGTAAAAGAAAAAGTCAATCTCAGAGGGAAAACACTACGGATGCAGAAAATAAAGGCATAGAGAATTCTTAGTTGTGCTGCACTTGTGGCGACATGCTCTTTCAGAGAGAGAGAGAGAGATGAGGAGAAGATGAGAGAGAGATGTGTGCAGACCGGAGAGAGATGTGTGACAAGAGTGAGAGATGAGATAAAAGAAGGGAAGGACTTGGAGAGAGAGATGAGAGGACGAGAGATCGAGGACGAGACGGCGACGTGAGAAGAGGAGAGAGAGAGAGAGAGAGAGACCGAGAGAGGAGATGAAGAGAGACGTGAGACGAGAGGAAGACTGAGTACAGAGACAGAGGTCAGGAGATTTCACGCAGAGAAATGTGCGTGACTGAAGCAGTTTACACCACAGTGGCAGTACTTGTATTGTACTTGTAAGTTTTGTCTGGTTGGTCATCCGTTTACGTTTTAGAGGGGTTGAGGTGACAAGGCCGGACAGCAGGAAGCATGGTCTGGCAGCCCAGCACGTCCCGGAGTGGCCTGTGGCAAACGGCAGAGACATCAGGTGGAGATGGGACTTGTGGCGGACTCTTGCGTGTGACATGCAATGTCATCGCGATGAGGGGAAAGTGTGTGTGTGTATGTGTGTGTGTGTGTTGTGTGTGTGTGTGTGTTTGTGTGTGTGTAGTGCGTGTGTTTCGTTGCGCTGCGGCGCTGTTTGTGTATGCTTTGCCTCTCTCTCTCTTTCTTTCTCTCTCTCTCTCTCCATCTCTCTCTCTCTCCATTCTCTCTCCTCTCCCTCTCTCTCTCTCTTATTTATATATTTATATCTCTCTCTCTCTCTCTCTCCATCCTCTCTATGCCCTCTCTCTCTTACCTCTGTCGTCCTCTCCTCAGTCGCTGTGTGTATTTGTCATCTGTGTGAAGAGTGTGTTTGTGGTGTGGTGTGAGTGTGTGGTGTGTGTGTGTGTGGGTGTGTGTGAATGCGGAGTGAATTGAAGTTGACCAGGTTCTCAGTGCACATCTGCTGTCGGTCTGTGTGTGCTGAAAAACTGGACCGCGCTGTATTGCAGAACATAAACTTTACAGTTTCAGTTGTGGCAGCGGGAACTAAGGGGTTAATCTTGATTAGTAATAAACACACACACATACAGAGAAGAGGACAGAGAGAGAGAGAGAGAGAGGAGGGAGTGGAGAGAGAGAGAGAGAGAAGGAGTGATGTGGAGAAAAAAGTGAGAGGGGGTTGTTTGGTTGAGATGGGGTGTGTCTCTATCTCCAAGGTTGTGATTGACATTAAGAAAAGAAAGAAAGCAAACACTCACACCCGCCACACAAACACACACCACACACACACACACACTCACACACACACACACACACACAAACACACACACCACACACACACACACACACACACAACACACACACACACACTCACACACAACAATCCCCACAACACACGCACGCACACACACACACACGCCACACACATACACACACCACAACACACTCACACACACACACAAACACACACACACACACACAACACACACCACACACTCACACAGACAAACTCTGTTGATCTTGTTTCTTCAAAGCTGACACCAATTTCCCTTTTGTCACAGAAAACCCAACACTAGTGAAGCTATCAGCAGTATCTATACAGAGCAAGGACAACACTCATCCCTCCACCACACCCACCCCGTGTATGTCAAACTTCATCCACTTGTTTCTGGGAGTGGGGATGGGGAGGGGCCCTAGGCAGCGGTGGTGGGATAGCTCAGAGTTTAACCCAGACATGCTCCGAGTGGTTACACATCGTTCAAACTTCCATCCAACGGGTCCATGAAATCGTGGGTTCCAATCTCGGCGACGTCAGGTGACATTAAGGGTGGATTTGTCTCCATCTCCCTGGTCATATCCAGCACACGTTCCCGAAGTTAGGCTAGGCTGCCTTCATGGAGTGGCATAGCTATCGCATACGCAGAATCTCACCATTGGTGATCCTCGAGAGCTCTAGCCGAGGAACGAAGAAACTTCACACTTGTGATTTAGGATCCGTGAGACTCGTTTTTCAGTCGACGCTGATCTGTCTGTTATTGAGGGAGTTTTCTCACTAGTGTTAAGATAAGTATTGACTGACCTCCCAAAATATCCTGCGGGTGGGCTGTTATTTTTCTTGTCGTTCCTTCTCCTTTAAAGGGAGATAAGTCCTTTAAGATTATGGTATGCCTGTATGGGCGAGGTATTTAGAAAACAGGCCGTTACATCTCATACAGTGTGTTCTTCAATCTTATAGTGATTCCCTGGGGATTATGTAGTCAGAGTGTTACATTCTGGGTGGATCCCCCCCCCCCCCACCCACCATGGGTGTTAGTTAGGGAATGCGGAACAATAACAGCAACAACATCATCATCAGCGTAACCCTTCGACATCTCACACGCGTTTTTGACTGGTGGAGATGCATATCTGTCCAGTAGTCAGAGAGGGACAACTTTTGGGATGACTCCCGGAGCAGGGAGAAGCTGGAGCAATGGGTACCAGGTCCCTGAGAGCTGAGGAGCCGTGACAGAGAGACAGAGGAGAGAGAGAGAGAGAGGACAGAGGAAGAGAGACGAAGGGACAGAGAGACAGAGACAGAGAGACAGAGAGGATGACAGAGAAACAGAGAGACGGAGACGAGAGACAGAGAGACAGAAAGACACAGAGAGTACAGAGACAGATAGAGACAGAGAGGACGGAGGCAGAGTGACGGAGCTAAGAGAGACAGAGAGAGAGAGAGAGCAGAGAGACGGAGACAGAGAGAGACAAGAGAGAGGGACTGAGAGAGAGAGACAGACAGCAGCAGAGAGAGGAAACAGATTTGTCCTTGAAGCAGAAAGACAGAGACATGAGATACAGAACATGATGGACAGGCACACAAATTACAGAGGCAGAGAGAAGCTTCAGAGTGACAGAAAACAGCTAGACGGACAGACAGACAGAGATAGGCAGACAGAAATACAGAAAACCAGAACAAGTTGTTATTTCAGAAAACGAAAAAATAGATTTAACGATTTTTTTAAATGCCAGCCTTGGAAAAATGAAGATAAAGACAGAGACTGAGTAAGACAGACAGTTAGAGTCACAACAAGAGACAGAGACAGGCATACAAACAGAATACAGACTACAGGACAGACAGTCAGGTAAATAGGCACAAGAGTCCATCCATGCATAGCATCTGATGACTGCTCTGCATCAGGACGGTAGGGGAGGTCAGGGGTAGGGGAAGGGTCAGGGGTAGGGGAAGGGGTAGGGGTAGAGGTAGGGGCAGGGGTTTGGGGCAGGGGGAAGGGTGTAGGGTAGGGCAGGGGTAGGGGAAGGGGTAGTTCGGGTAGGGGTAGGTGCAGGTGTAGGGGGCAGAGTCAGGGGTAGGGGCAGGGTCAGGGGTAGGGGAAGGGGTTAGGGGTAGGGGAAGGGGCTGGGGTTAGGGGCAGGGGAAGGGGTAGGGGTAGGGGCAGGGGAGGGGCAGGGTCAGGGGTAGGGGACAGGGGTAGGGTGGGGTAGGGGCAGGGGTTTATTTTTAGGGGCGGGTCCAGGGGGTAGGGGAAGGGGATAGGGGTAGGGGTAGGGGCAGGGGTAGGGGCCAGGGGAAGGGGTAGGGTAGGGGCTAGGGGTAGGGGCTGGGTCAGGGGTAGGGTACGGGGCAGGGGTAGGGGAGGGTCAGGGGTTGGGAAGGGGTTGGGGTAGGGGTAGGGGCTAGGGGTAGCGGCAAGGGGGCAGGGGTAGGTATGGCAGAGGGGTAGGCAGGGTCAGGGGTAGGGGAAGGGGGTAGGGGTTGGGGTTGGGGAGGGGTAGGGGCAGGGGTAGGGGCTGGTCCCTCGCACTCTGTATATTTTTATGGAGGTCAGGGGTAGGTATTTTCGTTACGGTTGGTGGTCGTGGGTTTGGGGGGGTAGGTGGTTTTCAGGGTGGGGGTTTCGGTGGTGTGAGGGTTGTGTGTTTAGCATAGGGATGGTCGTGTGCTGGGTGGATTCCAGGGTTTTGGGTTAGGTGGTTTTGTTGGTTGCGGTGGTGGTGGTCTGGGAGAGGTCGGTGGTTGGTCTACATGGTGGGGTTTTGGGGGGGTGCGATCGGTTGGGGCTGGTTGGTAGTTTAGTGTGGGTGTTTCCGCGTGGGGATTGGGATTTTCGTGCGCGGGTCGGGCTCGGTATGGTTGTCAGGGGATAGGGTAGGGGTAGTGTAGGGGCGGGGTAGGGGGCAGGGTCCCAGGGGTAGGGGAAGGGGGTAGGGGGTTTGGGTAGGGGCAGGGGTAGGGGGCTGGGGAAGGGTAGGGGAAGGGGTAGGGGTAGGGGCAGGGGTAGAGGTAGGCAGGGGTAGGGGTCGGGGCAGGGGCCAGGGGTAGGGGCAGGGGGCTAGGGGTAGGGGCAGGGGAAGGGTAGGGGTAGGGGTAGGGGTAGGGGTGGGGCAGGGGGTAGGGGTACGGGGCAGGGAAGGGGTAGGGCTGGGGAAGGGTTAGGGGCAGGGGTAGGGGTAGGGGTAGGGTGGGCTGGACGGGTGTTTGGGAACGGGAGGCATTGCATGGGGTGATTCGACACTGCTCAGGATATTATCCCCCACCTTCTAGCATTGACAGCCATTGTGCAGAGCGGTGGTTTATGAGGGGCATGTCGGCAACAAAGCAATCAGTTTTTGTTGCTGTATCATCATCTCGTCGTTCGCCGCGCCGCCGTCGTCGTCGCGTCTCCTCCTCCTCATTCTCATCTCTTCATCATCATCATCATAATCATCATCATCATCATCATAATCTCATCATCATCTTCATCATCATCACCATTGACATTGCTAAATGCTCTCACAGACAGATGCAGCATTAACATCGAGTACCATTTAACTGTTAGGGTGGTGTGTGGGGAGTTGGATGATTGTTTTACTTAGTTGTGTTGTTGTTGTTGTTTTTTTTTTTTTATTATTATTTTTTTTTTTTAATGATCTTATGAGGTCACGTTCATGCAGATGCAGTACCTTTACCATCCTTGTGTGCGTGTCTGTACATATGCAGAGTAGTACCATAGTGTATTGTCTTGTGCGGTGTTGGGTTGGTTGGTATTGTAGTAGGTTATGATAGGCTCTCTCAGTCACGGCAGTTTGCTTTGTATAATATTTGAGCTGTTTTTCCCTCGGGGAAGAGTGATCGCACGAGAGTTTGCGCCACCCTTATAATTAATTTTCCTGGCGTATGTGTATTTTTTTGTATATGTACTCTTATGTCGTAACGCTCAGAAAGCAGCTATTGTTGTCTGTTATTCTAGGGTAAATGCGTTGCAGTGCGTGAAGTGGCCTGACAAAATCTTTTGGGAAAAATGGCAGGAGAATGGCCCAAGATGGCAAAAAAATACGTGAAGGGTTAAAAGGATAGAAAGGAACACGGTAAAAAGCAAAGAGGAGTGATGATAAGAGGGAATTTCTAGCACAGAATTTTCCAGAAGGTGGGGATGAATTTTTTTGCTGACAGATCTGGTATCTCCACGGGGCAGGGAAAATCCCATATAAAGCAAAAAAGTCAGTTCGTTGTTGACTTGCTGGTGGTGGTCAGGATAAAGCGCTAATGGAGGCTAGTAGCAGTCAGCAGCGTTTTGTTAAGATACCGCTGACTCAGTACACACACAATGGTCACAGAGCAAGGCAGTCGGTGGAGGGGAGCAGCAGTGGAGGGGGAAGGCGGGAAGGCAGCAGTGACGGGGGAAGGCTAGCGTGACGGGAAGGCTGCTGTGGTTGATGGCCTGGCATGGCCTGCTAATGCTACGCCTTGGTTTTTGGCAATTACGCGTGGACGTGACAAAGAACGAACACATCAGTTCTGGTTTAGCACAGCATTGTCATCTTTGATCTTGATTTTGGGGGTCTGATGCTGTCTGACATCGTGTGTGTGCTTTGCTGTCGCATGGTTTTTTTTTTCCATGTTTGTTTAGTTTAGCACTGTGTGCAGGGGAGGCTTTTTAGAGGGGGGGGGGGGGGAGGCGAGGGTTGAGATGATTCGGAGATGTGGGGTGTGGGCACATGTCAGTGCACAAAGGTCGGTATATGTGTTTCGTTTTGCATTAGTCCTGAAAGAACTCTGCACACGGAAAAGTTTCATTGTATTCGGCCTTGAGCCACTATGCAAAAAAATTGCAGGAAATGAAGAAACTGTATATCGTGGGGGAAGAAATGGCAGACAGATTGACCTATGCACATCTCTTACGTTGTTTCCGACATCTCTGCTGTCACTACCACCTATTAGTATCACTTAGCCATCACGCAGAGAACTCAGACTGCCACTGGTTTTGGCGAAGCTTGATTAACTCAGCTCGTTTCTTTCTTCCCAGCATTCGGTTAGTATCATTATGGTGACAAGAAAATAGTTAATACCAACAACGTTCGAGCAATCATAACGTATTACATCATCGAATATCTCACCACCCCACCACCACCTCTCATTGTTGATCTTTCATCATTCTCATCGCTGTTTTTGATGTGTTAACAAGCAACAATGTGAGCTGAGTCAAAAAAGTTAGAGGTTGTTCTAATGAATGGGTAAATATAAATATTGCTCTTTCTTTGTCGTTTTCCCTAGATAGGAGGTTTTAGACAGAAACTCTAGGCAAATGGTGAATATTCTACAACTCGTGGCAGTGCCATATTTATGGGAAGCTCTACTGCGTGTTCCAGACTTTTCGCTTGTAAGATCTGAACACACAGGACAATCCACAAAAAAAATGCTGTTCATCTTCTGATTAGGACCTTACAATGAGGTCAGTTCTTATTTTGCAGAGAACCACTATGTCATTGTCATTTTCATCAAAGTGTAATAGAGGAGAGAGGGGAGGAGAGAGAGAGTGACGGGAGTCGAGGAGAGTGAGAGGAGATAAGAGAGAGAGAGAGAGAGGATTGAGCTGAGAGGAGAGGAGAGAGAGAGTGTAAGAGTGGCGAGAGTATACGATTCTTTGGTGGGGGTTAGAAGTAGTACAGTTTGTATCATTTGATTTTGGTTTATTAGGTTGAAGCTGTTGGTTCTGGGCGCTGGTCCATGTTTTGACTGACCGCCTGATCTCGAGATAATTGATTATTTTAGAGATTGATGTTCATGTAAACTCTGTGTTAATATGTATTTCCGAGTGATTTCGGGATTTGGAAGTGATATCATCTAGAATGATCAGCGGTGATCTTGGTGAACGTTTGTCAGAGATGTTGTAGAGTGTAGATATCTGTCTTCGGATGTGTTTTTGTTTGGAGTTAGTCTGGTTATTCGCGTCCGGTGGATCATCAGTCTAGTTCCCTTGCGTGAAGCGTTATAGAATGAGGAGAGAGAGAGAGAGAGAGAGAGAACTCTGAACTGTGAATTGTTTCTTGCACACCGGACTTTGGCCTCAATACATTTCAAGGTAGTAGAAGGGTGGAAAGAGGAAAAAACAACCCTGTGAATCATATCTTCTCACAAGCTTGTTTAGATTTGCAACACCAATAATGGAAGGAGAAAGAGAGAAGAGAGAGAGGGAGTGGAGACGAGAGAAAGCGAGAGAGAGGAGGAGAGAGAGAAGGAGAGAGAATGAGAGAGTGAGAGATGAGAGAGAGAGAGTCAGTACCAAGTTCAATGGCTACAAAGTTCATCTGCACGACTATGACTCAGCAGCCAGTATGGGGATGCAAGCCCATTGGAAGAGAAAACTCCAAACACGTTGTCGGCTGAAGCCCTTATGGCTGTATCAGAAATGGACACGAGACAGAGGGCAAGGAGAAATGCGAGGAGGGAATAGGAGAGTGAGTCGATTGAGACCAAGAGACTCGAGAGAGAGAGACCGGAGGAGAGAGATGAGAGAGAATAGACATGGACAGACAGAGAAGTGGAGACAGACAGGACAGCAGAGGTACATGGAGATGAGACACGGAGTGTAACGGAGAAATAAGAATGATAGCGATAGATAGGACAGATAGATAGTAACAGATAGATAGACAGGACAAAATAGATAGTGACGCGAGAGACAGAGGACGAGAGAGTTGGTCACAGTGTTTAGGAAGAAAAATGAGGGTAACTGATTCTGATGTAAAACACTGGATTGGAAAAAGCAATGCTAAATGGACAGCTTTATATTATTTTTATATATATTTATAATATAGAGAGAGAGAGAGAGAGAGAGGATGAGACGACGATTGATGAAGTGAGAGGAGAGAGTGTGAGAGAAGAGGTTGAAGAGAGAGAGCGAGAGTGAAGAGATGGAGAGAGATGAGAGAGAGATGGGATTAGAGAGAGGAGAGAGAGAGAGAGAGAGAGAGGGAGGATGAAATGAAAAGAAATGAAACTAACACAATAAACAAATATAGCATCATCAGCAAATGTCAGTTTTGAAAGGCAGCAACAACAATAACATCAGCAACACACACAGACGCGCGCGCGCCCGCGCGCCCGCACTTGCGCGCGCGGGACGTATGTACGCACGCGTTTATTTCTCTGTCTGTCTTGTCTATCTCTGTCATTTCTGTCTGTATGTCTACTATCTGTCTGTTCCGTCTGACTGTCATTCTGTACTGTCTGTCTGTCTCTTGTTGTCATGACTGTCTGTTCTGTCTGTCGTCTCTCTGATCCAAATGTAGTAGAAGCAGCGCGTTTAGTGGAGGGAGCACTAATTAAAGATTCAGCACGACAGGATGTCGGCAGTATGAAAACAGAAGTAGTTGGAGCTTGAAGAATCAGCTAGTCAAAGCAGCAGAATAACGGTATAAAGGAAGAGCGCCGAAGAAACATCACGAACGCTGAAGCACTGGCTGTAGAAATGTGAAGCTCATGCGCGCTTATAGTGTTCAGGAATACTGCGTCACAGTGTGCTTCATTAGAATTAATGTTCAGAGCCTTGCACAGGCACAGAAGTCCAATACCAAGTCGTCGGGTCACAAAACATGAAATAGGAAGGGGCTGACATGGACCCCCTGGGGTAGTCCACGTTTAGGTAATATCCATGTAGGATGTAATCCCTTTATCGCCTTTATGTGCCCCTGTCTGATAAACAGGATCAGCTGGATGCTGTTGTTGGAGACCTGTGGTGTCAACATTGATCTTTTTGTCAGGCTGAAGTGAGTAACGAGTCAAAAGCTCTGTTGAGGTCCAAGGACATTACTCCTGATCAGGACTTGTTTATAGCTGACAGCCTGTCGCCGCTTTGATGGGTAATGGTGGCCGCCAGTGTTAAGCCTATAAACTATAGGGAGCAGACAGTCTCTTGTTCCTGTCAGACTTGTCGTCTGTTTGTCTGTCTGTCTGTCTGTCTATACTCCCTCCCCCACCCACCCCCAATCCACTGGCAAACTAGATTTTAGTATAATTCAGTTCTGTGACACCCTCTCTCTCTGTTTCTTCTCTCTCTTCTTCTCTCCTCTCTCTCTCTCTTTGTGTGTGCGCGCGCGCGCCGCGTGCGAGTGTAGTGAAGGGTGCGTGTGTGTTGCACAGAGTCTGCCTTTTACATCTTTGGAAGCGCCGTGATTTAGATTGTGAAGAGGAAAGCAAAAATGGGTCAGACATTATCGTACTTGCTTACATAAGACTTCCTTTGGGTACGCCTGGTTAATCAGGACAAGGCTCATGATCATCAATAACAAAGGATAGAATGATCCATGTCAATATAAAGATTGATGAAGAACACATCGACAATTACACAAACTTTACACGTAGTCAGACTGATTTAAACCTAGACATTTAATTTACTGCCCACAAGAATAAATGGCTTATTTAGATTTGGTGAATTCTGATTTAATTGTTTTAATCCAAATCCAATCACTGTTGTTTATAGCCCCGCTGACCACAGGGTCATAATCGGCACTGTCACCTCGTAATGTTTAAAACTGGGATTAATGTGAGCAGCTATATACAGATCAAAAACAGGGTTCACAACCAATTGTACTGTTGTTCCCTGTATCATCGAGATAGGACCTGCCTCATCAACTTAGATACTCGATGCAAAGCAATAGAGGTAATGTCCTTGGTTTGTAAGGGAATCAGTAGGTAGATGTAGAGTTGTGCAGGACTGACACTTGGCTAAAGAAGCGCGTGTGGATAGGTCTGTTGGATTGTGGCTTCTGCCAAGTCCCTTTGTTAGTCAGTCAGTGACCACCATCATCAGTATCCTCTCTTTCTCCTATGTCATCATCATCATCATCATCATCAACTTCATCATCTATCATTATCATCATCATCAATCATCATCATCATAATAATAATTATAATTCTTAATACATGGATTTATTCAAGCGCTAAATCTTGCAAAAATACAAATCAAGCGCTCTCGTTATCTATTCTTTCGGCATGCAGCCAGTTACGATTAATTAGATTTTTACAAATTCAAATATAAACACACTCTCGCGCCACAATTACAGTTTTTTCAAATACAAAGTAAACAAACACGCGCTGCTGCGCGCCACACACACCACCTCACACACACACACCACCCAACACACACACAAATACAAAGTTGCTCACTCGGGCAGGTAATGGGGGGGGGGGGGGGGTAGGGGTTGTTATTGGGGAGGGACAGAGATGAGATGAAACAATAGGAGAGAATCTTGGTTGGAAATAAAATGCGTCTTTAGGCTGGATTAAAAAGCATCATAAGTAGGCTTTTGACGAAGGGAGGAGGGAGGGTCGTTCCAGATCACTGGACCAGAACAGAGAAAGAGCGGACGGCCAACAGTTGTGGGACTGGTTTGAATCTAGGTATTCTTAAGCCAACGATGGTATTGCAGCTGAAGCGGACATGGGAAACGAGAAGGAGTGTAACAAATGAAGACATTCACAGAGGTAGGAAGGTGGCCGTTTTGTGGAGATTTTGTAACAGAGGTACAGATCTTATGTTTATCCTTCTGTGGCACAGGCAGCCGTGGGAGAGATCGCAGAGAGTGTATTGTGCTCAGATTTTTTTCTTTCTGAGGACTAGTCGTGCTGCATCATCATCATCACCCTCATCATCACCATCAGCTCCACCACCACCACACCACAACCATCACCACCACCACCATCACACCACCACACCATCACCACCATCATCACCATCACCATCACCATCACCATCTTTATCATCATCATCAATCATCGTCGGTGTCGGTCGTCGTCATCATCGTCGTCGTCTTCGTGTCGTCGTCGTCGTCCTCCTCCTCCTCCTCCTACCTCTACCTCCTCCTCCTCGATCATCATTCATCATCATCATCACTTAACTCTGATGGTCGTAGGGAAGACAGAGTGCAGAAGAAGCGATACATTCTTTTTCCAAGATTTTTGCGATTGTTGCCTGCGCGGTTAGTGTGTGTTTTTTTGTATCGTGCGCGCGAACACAATGCATGAATGCTGTGCGTTACATCTTGGTATATGTGTTGTGCATATAATGTGCGTGCGCGCGCACGTCGTGTGCTGCTTGCCTGTATTATGCCGTTCATGGCATGGTATTTTCGACAGTGAGTTGGAGGACCGTGTTCACTCACCGCCCATAAGGGAAGAAGGAGACAGGGTTTGTTACTGAGTAGCAAGGTGACACCTGCAGGCTGACATGCTGAACACAGTCTGCCACTGTGCCCAGTGGATGAGTGAGACACAGAAACGTAATCCGTGACCTCAGGTGGTTGAGCTCAGGGAACGCACATTACAAACAACACACTTTAGTAACCCACTGCACTTCCGGCCAGGAACAACAACATCAACAACAACATCAACAATAACATACAACACAATATGGTTCCCACTGCACTTCCGGCCCAGGAACACATCAAATTCAACAACAACATCAACTAATACATCAACACACTATGGTACCACTGCACTTCCGGCCAGGAACAACAACATCAACAACAACATCAACATAAACAACACACTTATGGTACCCACTGACACTTCCGGCCAGGAACACCAACATCTATCAACAAACATCAAACAATAAACAACAAACACTATTGGTACCCACTGCACTTACGGCCCAGGGTACCACCACCACACCACCAACACCACCACCACCACCCACCACCCACCACCACCACCACTCACACTCCACACAACAGCAAAACAACAGATAACAACAACACACTATGGCACAAACTTACTTACGGGCCAGGACACAATAATATCTTCTCAACAACAACATCAACAACATCACAAACAATCAAAACATACATTGTACGACTGTACTTGCAGCCCAGGACAACCTGAAGGGGAAGTCAAATTCTTGCTTGGCGGCCCCTTGGGAGCTAACGCAGCCACACCGATGACTGTCAGCTTGTCCTCTGTGAGAATAGCGAATGGATCAATGAGACACGGAGGACTGCAGCAGTGCATGGGGTGTGGCTGCTTGTTGGGGTGGGAGGGGGATGGCTCCTTTCTCTTCACATGGCACGGGGTTGTCATGGTACAGTGTCTGGGGCTGGGGTTTTTGTAGGAAAAAATTCGATCTAATTTTTTCAGTGATTGTCTGCTATTTGATGCTTTTATTATCTTTTAGATTTTCCTAAAGACCATATTTCAAATACTTTTCTGTTGTTCGATTCCATGGTCAGTCTTACTTGCCACTGAGAAACTTCAGTTCAAAAGTGGACAAGATTTCATGAATGAGATTAGTATCTATTTCATTTTCTGATGATTTTTCCGAGCACTGGTGTTTCCTTTTGCTGCGATACCTCGCACTGTGGTATTACTTTAATGAAAAAAGTTGATCAGAAAAGCAAAATGGTGGAGCTCGAGCATATCAGATGGGTCTTGCTGCATAAGTGTTCATCTATCCATCCATGAGGCTATAGCATGATTACAAAATGCATGCTGGAAAAACTTTTAAAAAGAATACTACAATACCGGTTAGTCCTGGGTGATGATGTAGCCATGTATTATCTTTTGATAAAGATTCAAATTATCGTATTTTTCATGAATATAGAAATGTTGTATTCTTATTACGGTTTATTTAAGCTCAAGATTTTAGAACGAAATTTAAAAAACAAAGAAAACATTGTATCTGCTGGTGAAAATCTTACCAATGATCACATTCTTTTACGATGCTGAGATCTGAAAACATACTTACCTGCTTCCCAGTCCGCCTGTTGCAGCAAGTTCTTAAGGACATTCCATTAATGAAAAAATTGTTTTGTCATTAAGCCATAATCCTATTTTCAGGTCTCCTCTCGATATAAGGATAGCTTCAAAGTTATATGATTTGAATAAAGCTGGTTATTTTTGTGTTTTGATGTTTCTGGGGTTGGTTTTTGTATTTTTTTTTTTGGTTGTTTTTGTTGGTTTTTCTTTGTTTTTTTGTTTTTGTTTTAAGAATTTTGTTTATGCTTTTTCATTATAGCTTGTTTATTCTGATTGATTAGTTATATTTGATTACCTTCACCCCTACACACGACACCAAGCACGTGCGCAGTGCGCTCGCACACACTCGCACCACGCGCACAATTGCACAACACACACATACACACAACTTTCCTGTCTGATATCTATATTTGTGGAAGGACGTTAAACTGAAGAATATACTAGACACAAACATGAGAACACTGAGAGACAGGACTGACAGACAGACCACAGCCTTTCCTGGTTCTGTTGGAGTTAGGATTATCATGCATGCCCTTCGGATGGGACTATAAACCGAAGTCCCGTGTGCGAACGCCCGCAGTACATCTTGCTGCCCGGTAAAACCCGTTCCAGCTGTCGGAAGAGGTAGGCCATTTGAGTGCGGGTCGGGAACGGATGGGTTTAAAATTGACAAGACTGGCATCACACGGAACTGGTTGATAAAAGAACTTGTGTGCTTATCCATTATCTCGATAATAAAAGAAATAATACTAAACCATAGTAAAGTTTGACAGAACAAGAAAAGACGGCTCATTAATCCATCTGCTGTTTCCTCCCAAAGAAAGCTGTCTTGCTTCTGCCCCGGTTCGCTCCATTCCTTTGTCTGCATGACGAAGCTCTCAGGTCAGTTTGCTTTGTTTTGCTGCCACGCCTGACTGAATCCACTGGACACTCGGGTCTTGACAGCCTTATGCTTGGGCTGGTCAAAGAGGCAGCTTTGAGCAGTATGGAGGTAGTCAGATTAAGTTTGCATGTCTCTTCTATTTCCTGGGAGTTAGGGAAGAATTATTCATGCTTAGCCTGTTCTTGTTCTGTACGGGAATAATTATACATCTATCGATGTCTGTTCTTGTTCTGTTGGGAATAATTTATACATGTCTGTTCTTGTTCTGTTGGAATAATTATACTTGTCTGTTCTTGTTCTGTTAGGTATCAATTTACCATGTCTGTGGGTTTTGTTCTGTTCAGTAGAATAATTATACATGTTGTTCTTGTTCTGTTCAGTTAGGAATAATTATATGCATGTTGTTCTTGTTTGTTAGAAAATAATTTTACATGTCTTTTCTTGTTTCAGTTCTGTTAGAATAATTATGCATGTCGTTATTGTTCTGTAGGTATAATTATAAATGTTGTTCCTTATTTTGCTCAGTTTAGGAATAATTATTATACATGTCTGTTCTGTTATGTAAGGAATAATTTATACATGTCTGTTCTTGTTCTGTAAGGATATTATGTTTGCATGTTTGTTTATGTTCTGTTAGGAATAATTATACATGTCTGTTCTTGTTTGGCTCAGTTAGGATAATTAGTTTACAGTTTGTCTTGTTCTGTTAGGAAATAATTATACAGTCTGTTTCTTGTTTTGCTCAGTTAGGATAATTATTATACTAGTCTGTTTTTGTTCTGTTAGGATTAATTTATCATGTATCTTCTTGTTGTGCTCAGTTAGGAATAATTAGTATACATGTCTGTTTTTGTTCTGTTAGGTATATTTTACTGTCTGTTTTGTTCTGCTAAGGAATAATTTTACATGTCTTGTTCTTGTCTCTGTTGTTCTGTTAGGTATTTATTATGCATTCCTGTTCTTGTTCCTATTCAGTTTGGAATAATTTATATGATACCATGTCTGGTCTGTTTGTTAGATAATCTTGCATGCCTTCTTGTTATGCTTGAGGTAGGATAATCTTATACTTGTCTTTTTTTCTATGTTTTTGGGAGGTTGGCCTGAAATCTGCGTGTGTAGGCTGTGTTACATCATTTTGGGTGATCGTCTGTAATGTATGAAATTAGTTGGCTAGGGACAGAGCTTCGAAACTATAGATTTTCTACGAGGGCTGTGAATCAACATGGAGATAAGTGGAGTTGTGACGGATGTTGTTTGACTTCAGTGTAAGTCAGGCAATGCTAGTCCGCGATGAAACTCTCTATGTCAGTAGGTCATCCATCACAGCAAGATACTTCTGTTGACTCAGCAGTCTGTTGAGTGTCAGTTTGCGGTAACATTTTGTTCTTGTGAGTACTGGCTCCTTCTTGTGAAACTGGCTCTGGTGTAGTTTGAGGCTTTCAACTACTGCATGGTTTTTCTGTTCTGATTTTTATATTTCTTGTTTTTTCGTGCTGTGTTTTCAGAATCGTTGTGAAAATTGAATACAATGACCGAATCACGCGGCAGTGACTATTTTTATCCACTTTTATTTTTATATTAAAAACTACAAAGTTCCTCTTTAGTTCACGTTCTTTACCAGCGTCACGTTAATGAATTTCATCTGAAGAAACTAAAGGCAAGATAAGACCTTGCACATCTCTGTGCTAATGCTCTACACAAAGAGCAGGACTGCTTTTAAGATGATGTATATCAGATGGATGCTAGGGACATTGATTTATGTGTGTCTGTATATGTTTCGTGTGTGTGTGGCGTTGTGTAGCAGAATGCCAGCTATGCACGTTGCAATCGTTTTTCCTGTGCATATCCCAGTTTTTCCTCATCCTTAGGGGACTGCAGGAAGGAGTGGGGGGGTTGGGACTGTGTATGTGTGGGGTCATGTTATTGTCTGCTCGTCTACACTGAGCTTTGTTTCTAATTGTATCGTTACCTCCTCCTTCCCCCGTGGGGCTGCGGGAGCTGTCAGTAATCACAGGCATCCCCACCTTCTGGAATTCTGCGCTAGGAATTCCCTATTTTCTATCCGGCCTTGCTTTGGTCATGTTCCTTTTCTCCTGTCACTCTCTTCATTTCATACCTTCTAGGTTTCTTCTCCTTCCTTTTATCCGAAAGACTTAAAAGATGCGCTGGGCCTCGCTTGTCAGGAACTTGTTGGCAGCACGCGTAGTTTTTGCTCTATGGTATGATGTACTGGTGGGGTAGTGGCCCAGAAAACTCAAGGGACTGGGGGTTTGGTGCCCGTTTTGACCTAACATTTTTCCCCCATCTACTAGACCTGAGCGGTAGTTGGGTGCTAGGCTTTCAAATGAGACAATACACCTTGATCCTGTGTGACAGCACAAATCAGCATAAAATCTCACGGAAGCAAGAGAGTTGTTTTTGGAAGAGAAAGCTATCAAAATGTTCTGTAAAAGAAAAAGTCAATCTCAGAGGGAAAACACTACGGATGCAGAAAATAAAGGCATAGAGAATTCTTAGTTGTGCTGCACTTGTGGCGACATGCTCTTTCAGAGAGAGAGAGAGAGATGAGGAGAAGATGAGAGAGAGATGTGTGCAGACCGGAGAGAGATGTGTGACAAGAGTGAGAGATGAGATAAAAGAAGGGAAGGACTTGGAGAGAGAGATGAGAGGACGAGAGATCGAGGACGAGACGGCGACGTGAGAAGAGGAGAGAGAGAGAGAGAGAGAGACCGAGAGAGGAGATGAAGAGAGACGTGAGACGAGAGGAAGACTGAGTACAGAGACAGAGGTCAGGAGATTTCACGCAGAGAAATGTGCGTGACTGAAGCAGTTTACACCACAGTGGCAGTACTTGTATTGTACTTGTAAGTTTTGTCTGGTTGGTCATCCGTTTACGTTTTAGAGGGGTTGAGGTGACAAGGCCGGACAGCAGGAAGCATGGTCTGGCAGCCCAGCACGTCCCGGAGTGGCCTGTGGCAAACGGCAGAGACATCAGGTGGAGATGGGACTTGTGGCGGACTCTTGCGTGTGACATGCAATGTCATCGCGATGAGGGGAAAGTGTGTGTGTGTATGTGTGTGTGTGTGTTGTGTGTGTGTGTGTGTTTGTGTGTGTGTAGTGCGTGTGTTTCGTTGCGCTGCGGCGCTGTTTGTGTATGCTTTGCCTCTCTCTCTCTTTCTTTCTCTCTCTCTCTCTCCATCTCTCTCTCTCTCCATTCTCTCTCCTCTCCCTCTCTCTCTCTCTTATTTATATATTTATATCTCTCTCTCTCTCTCTCTCCATCCTCTCTATGCCCTCTCTCTCTTACCTCTGTCGTCCTCTCCTCAGTCGCTGTGTGTATTTGTCATCTGTGTGAAGAGTGTGTTTGTGGTGTGGTGTGAGTGTGTGGTGTGTGTGTGTGTGGGTGTGTGTGAATGCGGAGTGAATTGAAGTTGACCAGGTTCTCAGTGCACATCTGCTGTCGGTCTGTGTGTGCTGAAAAACTGGACCGCGCTGTATTGCAGAACATAAACTTTACAGTTTCAGTTGTGGCAGCGGGAACTAAGGGGTTAATCTTGATTAGTAATAAACACACACACATACAGAGAAGAGGACAGAGAGAGAGAGAGAGAGAGGAGGGAGTGGAGAGAGAGAGAGAGAGAAGGAGTGATGTGGAGAAAAAAGTGAGAGGGGGTTGTTTGGTTGAGATGGGGTGTGTCTCTATCTCCAAGGTTGTGATTGACATTAAGAAAAGAAAGAAAGCAAACACTCACACCCGCCACACAAACACACACCACACACACACACACACTCACACACACACACACACACACAAACACACACACCACACACACACACACACACACACAACACACACACACACACTCACACACAACAATCCCCACAACACACGCACGCACACACACACACACGCCACACACATACACACACCACAACACACTCACACACACACACAAACACACACACACACACACAACACACACCACACACTCACACAGACAAACTCTGTTGATCTTGTTTCTTCAAAGCTGACACCAATTTCCCTTTTGTCACAGAAAACCCAACACTAGTGAAGCTATCAGCAGTATCTATACAGAGCCCTAATTCAGCGATCCTGCGGTAGGAGTGAACCTGGCATTGATTCTGAAACGCAAAGCCAAATCAAGTTCATTGAAACAAAATCCCTAGAAAAAAACTGGCATATCCTGGAGGAGAACGAAAGACAAAGAATTTGTCAAGAGTCAAATAACACGGCTGGCAGGTCCACAGGAACCCTTCTCACATCGTCAAGAAGAAAAGCTGACATGGTTCGGCCAGTCCCGCCACAAACTCTCCCAAACGTACTGCGGGGAAACACTCGAAGTGCAGAAGGAGGGGAAGACAGAACAAGTAAAGGATGGACAACTAGAGAATGGCCCAGGATGAATGACCGGCCTACTGCGCAGAGCCGAGACCGAGATGGATGGAGGAGGCTTCCCAGGAAATCATCTTTCATGTCCCCCACGACGCCAAGTTCAGGGTCTGATGATGATACTTATTGGTCGCTCAAAAAATATCAAATAAACATTCACTGGGGGAGGGAGAGAGAGAGGAGGAGAGAGAGAGAGAGAGAGAGAGAGAGAGAGGAGAGGATGAGAGGGGAGAGAGAGGAGGGGAAAAGAGCAGAAAAAATAATGTGTTGTGTGTCTTTGTGTCTTTTGGGGTCTTGTGCATGCTTTGCATATTTTGTGCTTTCGCTGTATAGCACAAACTAGTTTTATCACACACTTATACAACCACACCAGGGCAACACGATCAATCCAGTTCAATTTTGCGAGCTCTGTACATGATAGACTCCAACTATCTTTTTAGCCTCAGGCAGAAGTACTTTTTTCTATCAAAGGGCAAAGACGTTTAGAAAAAAGGTCTTTTGGCTTAGTGCAGCTGTTTCTCTCACCAACTGCTTATTGGTGATCGTGCTCTCAGAGACACTGTGAACACGGGCAAGCGTGTCCCCTGGAAAGAGGCAGATTGCATTTCTTGCAATTAAAGTGTTTTCCGTTTGTTTTGCTTGCTTGTTTGTTGCTGTGTTTTTTGGGTTTTTTTGTGTTTTGTTGTTTTGTTGGTGGTGATGGTGGTGGTGGTTTTTTTTATGCTTCTTTTGTTGTTGTTGTTGTTGTTGTTGTTTTAATGTTGGTGGTATTGTGGGAGTTCTTTGTTTTTTTCGTTTTGTTTAGTTTTTAAGGTTTTATTTTTTTTTAATCTACGTATCTTTTTTTTTTTTTATTTTATTTTATCTTTTCTTTTATTCGGGATAATGATAAGCACTATGTGTTTTTACACCCAGTCCCGTGTGTATGCAGTTTGTAAATTCTGTCATTCTGTTTCACAGGGTTTCGTGTATGTTATTTGAGATGTTTGTATGTTTATCTGGGTGATGTGTGTGAGGTTGTTAGGAAATTTTGTACAATTCATCTGATATGCTGGGTATCTCATCTTGGGGTTTTTGTATATCTGGATTGTTGTGTTTTTTTCTGGATTGTTGGGTATGTTATCTTGAATGTGTATTGGATTTTGCGTTTTTGCCAGGATGTTGTGTTTTGTGTATGTTGTTGGTTGTTAGTGTATGTGTGTGTATATGTGGGTGTATGGTGTGTGTTTTTTGGTTCTTTCTCCCTAAGCTGCGGCCTGTTGTTGTAAGTGTGGACGTTTTCTTTTGAGCTTAAGACATCGATATTCCTTTCATTCAACAAAACACGTTTCAAGGCAAATTTAATTCAACACAGTATATAGAGGCTATCAATATTCATCTCATCTCGTATTATCAATCATTTCACCTCATTATCATCGCTCATCGCACCATCATCATCATTTCACCACACCACCACCACCACCACCACCACCCCCACCACCACCACCCCCACCACCACCACCACCACCACCACCCCCCACTTTCCATCATCACCCTCATCACCATCATCACCATCCCCACCACTTAAATCACCACCACCATTACCACCCCCCACCACCACCACCACCCCACCACCCCACACACCACCACCACACCACCCCCCACCACCACCTCATCATCATCATCATCATCATCATCATCATCATCATCATCCTCATCATCACCATCTTCATCATCGCCACCACCACCACCACCACCCCACCACCACCACCACGGTTTGCTCACGGCTTCAGCGGCGGCCAGATGCCAGAGTTAGGGGTTTGCTCATGGGCAGGAGGGCGGGGGGTGGGGGTGGGGGTGTCTGCCCCTCCCTCCTCCTCTTCGCTCATCACTTCGGGGCCCTTAGCCGCCTTTGGGCACCGCGCTGATGTGGCCCTGTCCCACTGCCCTCCCTGTGGTGACCTGCAGGTGATGGCTGGTCAGTTCCCGGTGGAGCGAGGACATGAGGACAAAATTTTTGTGTACTTACATACATACATGCTTACATAGATACATACATATACATAGAAAATAGCACATAGATACGTAGAAAAAACATAGATACATAGATACTCCACGCATGCATGCGTGCATGTGTATGGATATCTCTATTCTATCTATCTATCTATCTATCTATCTATCTATCTATCTATCTATCTATCTATCTATCTATCTATCTATCTATCTATCTATCTATCTATCTATCTATCTATCTATCTATCTATCTATCTATCTATCTATCTATCTATTCTAATACACACACACACACACACACACACACCACACACCACACACACACACACCACACACACACACATATTATATTATAATATATATTATATATATATATATATATATATATATATATTTTATATATCTAGCCACATCATTGAATGCATGCTGTATACAGATAGATAGATAGATATACAGTATACATTCATACATGTATGTGAGGTACAGAGACAGAAACAGACAAACAGACAGAATATTGGCGGGGAATGGTATCCATGGATTAAGTCGACTCAGAGCAAACCAGCGCTTTAGTATGATGAAGAATCCAAAAACACGCTCTGTTCTGATTTTCTGTTTGTTTCTCTGTCTGTCTGTCTTTTTGCATTTATGTCTGCCTGTCTGTTTCTCTGTCTGTTTGTCTTTTTTGCATTCATGTCTGCCTGTCTGTTTCTCTCTCTGTGTTCTAGTCACGCTCTGCTCTGTGCGTCTGTCACTTCTTCAGATTCCAAGTATGCATTTCCGGAATTCCTCTCCTGGGATCAATCACACGGAACTGATCAGTATAAAAACCAGCCTGTGGAAAGTGCTCACACAAACACAAGTACATACGCTCACTCATTTTCCCCAATTAAAATCATATGTCAAAGAAGTTACCTGAATAATAACATTTGAAAGAAAAATACACGAGTTCTTGCTGGAAAAATATAATATGATGTCGTGGTACCAAATATTATGTTTTGCAAAGCTGAAATTCATACCCACTTGGGGGACGGGATAGCTCAGTGGTCGGAGCACTCGCTTTCCCCCAGCTAAGGTTAAGCAGTATCGAGCGTGGTTACCAGTTGGATGGGTGACCGTTTGCGCGCCGTGGCTTCAGTACAGTCCCCAGTTACCAGCTGTAAATGGGTACCTGCTGTCTTTTGGGTCAGGGAAGGTAAAAGAGCGAGGGAGAGGAGATGGATGCCGCCCTCAACATGCTGGCCCTAGAGAAGTGAGGTGTCTGACGCCTCGCTCCCTACGACCGTATAGGTTATGGGACACCTTTACCTTTTTATATTGCAGTAACAGTTTAAAAGTACTCAATCGTGAAAGAAAGGACGTGCTCGACTGTCAAATTTTGATGATTTACGTAATCAACAGTTTTCATTACTTCTCTTACAAATTGTGTTACTTTGATCAGCATTTGTTGCGCTCTGAAGTGAACAACTTGTCAGAATTGTTACCGTTTTGATTTTTATTGCACCATTTTGGGATGAGGGTTTTTTGTGGTCCTGATTGTAAAAGATACTATATGTGAGCAAAACATAAACTCATCCCTTTGGTCGCTTCTACCATATTTAAGTCTATCATTTAAAGTTTGAAGACAAAATACATTTTTATAAGTTACAAGGGAGAATCGATAGATAGTCTCCAAAGGAAAACGCGTTTTGAAAAAGTCTAGGATTAAGAAAGATTCATCATTATCTACAAGAGAGTTCCATCGCTACAAATACTGATCCTGCAAACTACGTGTAACTTTGGACTTACACCCTTTTAGGTGTAGAACCCGATTCTGCATATGCCACTTACCCAATTTCATTGGGCTGTGCACCCTACCCGCACTAAATAACTTGATCTATCAGCATTGGGGATATCCTTATCATTGGAGATTACAAACAATATTTGAACATTTATTCCAGCTGCTGGATCAAGATGCCCAAAGCAGTAGCAAGACATTCCGACCTCTGCTGTCATTTTTATGGGGAACTGTCACATTTTTCCGTAAAAGGGGTTTTCCAAGCTTTTAAGTTCTTGTTTTTAAATACCATGCTTTAGTTTTAAAGCTTTATTTTGGTCTTCTTCTTTGTCTGTCAGCATGTCTGTCTGTCGGCCTGCCTGCCCGTCTGTCTCTGTCTGTCTCTCTGTCAGTTGCCTTTCTGTCTGTCCTTTACAGGGACTTCAAGTCTGTTATGTATGTTTTGATAGCAATACGCCTGTTTGGCGCTGTGCGGTGTGTGTGTGTG
>CM054141.1:70930999-70935999 GCA_028751875.1 Rapana venosa
TGTCAAGTACCTCCCATATAGGCAGCGATACTCCGACTTCAGATGACTTTTCTTCCTTTGATGGAGAACACAGGTTGTCTTGTGAACAGCTTGTCACGGATGAAAACAATCTTGTATCTCTTTTCAAAGTGGGATGAACTTAGTGACTGTATTTGTGGGTACAACAAGGAGAAGGTGTGTGATTCACCTTCAAATGGAGCCCAACAGATGTGATCACTAACAACGAGGATTGTGCGGTTAAAAAAACCCAAATCATAAAGATTACAGAGCATTTGATTAAATAATTAATTTATTCATATGAAAAGAGTGACAGTCAAAATTAAATTTCATCTCATTTTATGTGTGGTTGATGTAGTTTTCCCACAACGCGGTGCCCGTCCTGGGTTGACCCTTATGGTTGGCCAGGGCGTTGCTACAAGGAACGACAGTACAGTTGGTTTTATACCCTGTTTTAATCTGTATATAGCTGCACAGTGTTAATCTGAGATTTAAAAGTTGACAAGGTGACAGCTCTGATATGGCCTCTGTGGTCGGCGGGGCTATAAACAACAGGATTGCATTGGACTGAACATCGAGGAATCAATATTACAGTGACTCTCACGTAAAAATCACAACGACCTTGATAAAACATGATTGCAAGGAAGATGCGTTGGGCTTCCGTTACGCGCCTGACAAGTCAGGCCAAGCCCATTCGACTTCTGCATGGGAGAGAATTGCTATTGTCTTTTGATCAAAAGGGCATAAAATAGACAAGAAGGAGGTGACAGGAAGAAAAGGAACAAGACAGAGACGAAGAGAGGGATAGAAAAGAGGGAGTTCCTAGCAGGTGGGGATGCTATTTATAGTGACTGGCCCCGGGCATTCCCAAGGGGGAAGTTTCGAAGTTACTGTTACTGTTACTGTGTACAAACCTCAGTGATAGTCATGGAATCATGAATGACACTTACAGAAACCGTTACAAGGCCTCTGACTGCCCTAAAGTTCATCTCCCAGTGACATAACATCACTCACATTTACAACACTGATCATCACAGAGAGAAGGAAGACTACAGCAACTGGTAATTGATTCAACCTAGCAATCAGAGGAGCACACAGTTCAATGGGTCAGAGCCACAATGACCAGGATTTGCGTGAAACCAGAGGGAGACGGGCGTCCTCAGACCCCCACTTCCCTGGGTGTGTGGAGAGGACCTGGCCGAAATCCCCCTGCAAGCAGAGACAGAGACAGAGACAGAGACAGAGCGAATGGCAGGGAGGCAAATGACTGTGGTCTGGTTTCAATGGCAATTACAATCACTGGCAGCGAGGGAGGCAGAGGTTTTGTTTGCCGCATGAGAGAAGAGAGGCTTGACATGGGGAGGTGGGGAAGGTGAGAGAGAGAGAGAGAGGGGGAGGGAGAGGGAGAGAGAGAGAGAGGGGGAGGGAGAGGGAGAGAGAGAGAGAGAGAGAGAGAGAGAGAGAGAAGAGAGAGAGAGAGAGAGAGAGAGAGAGAGAGAGAGAGAGAGAGATTCGAACCCGGGTCAGCAGATCACGAATGCATCACTCTGACCACAAGGCCACCATCCTTCATGGAAGTAGTAGCCGCATTCTGACTTCGGGGATAGAGACAGACACACTTGACCACACAGACACACATGACCACACAGACACACATGACCATTCAGACACACATGACCACACAGACACACTTGACCACACAGACACACTTGACCACACAGACACACATGACCACACAGACACACTTGACCACACAGACACACATGACCACACAGACACACTTGACCACACAGACACACTTGACCACACAGACACACTTGACCACACAGACACACATGACCACACAGACACACATGAGCACACAGACACACTTGACCACACAGACACACTTGACCACACAGACACACATGAGAACGACATGAAGAGACAGACTGACAGACACACTTGACCACACAGACACACATGAGCTTGAGCTAAACAAACTTAATGACTACATTTTTGAGAATGGTCTTTCATTGTCTCCTGAAAAGACTAATCTCGTACTTTTCAATAATGGCACTAACCCCCCAGTTCTATCTGTTTTCCAAATAGATGGGAAAGTGTTGGGATATAAAACTTTGGTGAAGTTTTTAGGAGTATATTTTATGTCTACACTAAGTTGGAATTATCATATTGATTATTTAAATACTAAGGCTCGGAAAAGTCTTAATCTTCTGAAAGTTATTAGTAAACAAGTGTGGGCTTATGATATAGCTGTTTTAAAACATTTGGCATTATCTTTAGTACGTTCCAGACTCATTTATGGCCAGGAAGCATTTTTCAGTGCTCCAAAATATTTATTACAGAAAATGACAAGACTAGACTGCAAGGCTTTTCGATTAGCTCTGGGGGTTCCTTTTCATGCATCGTCCATGGGTACCTATAAGGAGATAGGAATTTTGCCATTAGACGAATATCGACAACTGGCTGTGGCTAAATATCTCTTACGTTGTTTCAACACAAGAAACTAATGTGGACAACGAAATTAGTATAAGATCTGATGTCAACTTTCCAAAAAGAGCACATTCTATTCGCTCTGTAACCACAGCTAGAACCTATACTTCTCAATTATTTGATCAAGCAGATATAAATCCCACAAAAATAGCTAAATCGAAGATTTACTCCTCGCCTTGTCCCCCATGGGAACTTAAGAGAGCTAATTTTGACGTAAATTATTCCTCTTTAACGAAAAAAGGTAATGAAAATATTCTTAGCGCATCAGTAAAAGAATATATACAAACTACATATCCAAATCATTTAAAAATTTACACAGATGGTTCCCTTTTGAACAATAATGAGGCGGGTGCAGCGTTTGTCATACCATCTTTGAAAATAGAGAGATTATTTTATGTAGGAAAAAATCGATCTACTTTTTCAGCTGAATTGTCTGCTATTTTGATGGCTTTGTATTATCTTTTAGATTTTCCTAAAGACATATTTCAAATACTTTTCTGTGTTGATTCCAGGTCAGTCTTACTTGCCCTGAGAAACTTCAGTTCAAAAGTGAGACAAGATTTCATGACTGAGATTAGTCATCTAATTCATTTTCTGATGATACGAGGCACTGGTGTTACCTTTTGCTGGATACCCTCGCACTGTGGTATTTACTTTAATGAAAAAGTTGACAGAAAAGCAAAATGTGGAGCTGAGCATATCGATGGGTCTTGCAGCATAAGTGTTCCTCTATCCATCCATGAGGGCTATAGCATGTTACAAAATGCATGCTGGAACACTTTAAAAAGAAACTACAAAGTACCGGTTATTCCTGGAGTGATGATGTAGCCCATGTATTATCTTTTGATAAGATCAAATATCGTAATTTACATGAATATAGAAATGTTGTATCTCTTATATACAGGTTTAAGCTCAATGCTTTTAGAACGAAATTAAAAAAAAAAGCAACATGTATCTGTGGTGAAAATCTTACCAATGATCACATTCTTTTACGATGCAGAGATCTGAAAAACATCTTACCTGCCTTCCCAGTCCGTAGCTTGCAGCAAGTTCTTAAAGACATTCCATTAATAAAAAAAATTGTATTGTCATTAAGCCATACTCCTATTTTCAGACTCCTCTGATATAAGGATAGCTTCAAGTTATATGAATTGGAAAGCTGGTATTTTTGCTGTTTGATGTTTCTGGGGTTGGTTATTGTTTGTTTTTTTTTTGGTTGTTGTTGGTTTTTTCTTTGTTTTTTGTTTTTGTTTTTCCAGAATTCTTGTTTATGCTTTTTTCATAATAGTTGTTTATTATGATTGATTAGTTATATGCATACCCTTCCCCCCTACACACACACACAAGCACGTGCGCGTGCGCACGCACACACACGCACACGCGCACACATGCACACACACACATACACACACTTTCCTGTCTGATATCACTATTTAGTGGAAGGACGTTAAACTGAAGAACTACTACTAGACACACATGAGAACGACATGAAGAGACAGACTGACAGACAGACCCACAGCCTTTCCTTGTTCTGTTGAGTTAGGAATAATCATGCATGCCTTCGGATGAGACTATAAACCGAAGTCCCGTGTGCGAACGCACGCAGAACATCTTGCGCACACGTTAAAACCCGTTCCGCTGTTCGGAAGAGTAGGCCATTGAGTGCGGGTGGGAACGGATGGTAAAATTGACAAAACTGCATACACACGGGAACTGGATGAAAAAAAGCACATGAGTGCTTATTCCATTATCCTCGAAATAAAAGAATAATACAAAACCATAGCTAAAGGTTTGACAAGAAAGACGGATCATTAATCCATCTGCTGTTTCCTCCCAAAGAAAGCTGTCTGCTTCTGCCCCGGTTCGCTCCATTCCTTTGTCTGGCATGACGAAACTCTACAGGTCAGTTTGCTTTTTTTGCTGACCACGCCTGACTGAATCCACTGGACACTCCGGGTCTTGACAGCCTTACTGCTTTGCTGGTCAAAGGAAGGCAGCTTTGAGCAGTAAGGAGGTAGTCAGGAATAAGGTTGCATGTCTCTTCTCTTTCCTGTGGAGTTAGGAAGAATTATCATGCATGCCTGTTCTTGTTCTGTAGGGAATAATTATACATGTCTGTTCTTGTTCTGTTGGGAATAATTATACATGTCTGTTCTTGTTCTGTTGGGAATAATTATACATGTCTGTTCTTGTTCTGTTAGGAATAATTTTACATGTCTGTTTTTGTTCTGTTCAGTTAGGAATAATTATACATGTCTGTTCTTGTTCTGTTCAGTTAGGAATAATTATGCATGTCTGTTCTTGTTCTGTTAGGAATAATTTTACATGTCTTTTCTTGTTCAGTTCTGTTAGGAATAATTATGCATGTCTGTTCTTGTTCTGTTAGGAATAATTATACATGTCTGTTCTTATTTTGCTCAGTTAGGAATAATTATTATACATGTCTGTTCTTGTTCTGTAAGGAATAATTATACATGTCTGTTCTTGTTCTGTAAGGAATAATTATGCAT
>CM054141.1:70940999-70948499 GCA_028751875.1 Rapana venosa
GACTGCTCCAGCGACAGGGGCGGTAGAGGGCAGGGGTAGGGAGGGTGGGGTAGGGGTAGGGGTAGAGGGTAGGGGTAGGGGTAGGGAGCAGGGGTAGGGGCAGGGGTAGGGGCAGGGGTAGGGGTAGGGGTAGGGGTAGGGGTAGGGGTAAGGGGGAGGGGTAGGGGCAGGGGTAGGGGTAGGGGTAGGGGTAGGGGGGGTAGGGGCAGGGGTAGGGGCAGGGGGTAGGGGTAGGGGTAGGGGTAGGGGAGGGGCAGGGGTAGGGGGGTAGGGGTAGGGGTAGGGGCAGGGGTAGGGGTAGGGGTAGGGGTAGGGGCAGGGGTAGGGGTAGGGGTAGGGGCAGGGGTAGGGTAGGGGAAGGGGTAGGGGCAGGGGTAGGGGTAGGGGTAGGGGTAGGGGTAGGGGTAGGGGCAGGGGTAGGGGTAGGGGTAGGGGTAGGGGCAGGGTAGGGGTAGGGGTAGGAGGTAGGGGTAGGGGCAGGGGTAGGGGTAGGGGCAGGGGTAGTGGCAGGGATAGGGGTAGGGGTAGGGGCAGGGGCAGGGGTAGGGGTAGGGGCAGGGGTAGGGGTAGGGGCAGGGGTAGGGGCAGGGGCAGGGGCAGGGGTAGGGGTGGGCTGACGGGTGTTTAGGAACGGGAGGGCCATGCATGGGGTGATTCGACACTGCTCAGGAAATTATCCCCCCCCCCTTTCCTTTGCATTGACAGCCATTGTGCAGAGCGGGGCATTATGAGGGGCATGTCGGCAACAAAGCAATCAGTTTTGTTGCTGTCATCATCATCATCGTCGTCGCCGCCGCCGCCGTCGTCGTCGTCGTCCTCCTCCTCCTCTTCATCATCATCATCATCATCATCATCATCATCATCATCATCATCATCATCATCATCATCATCATCATCATCATCATCATCATCATCATCACCATTGACATTGCTAAATGCTCTCACAGACAGATGCAGCATTAAACATCTGAGTACATTAACTGTAGGGTGGTGTGTGGGGAGCTTGGATGATTGTTTTACTAGTTGTTTTGTTGTTGTTGTATTTTTTTTTTATTATTATTTTTTTTTTTACTGATCTCTGAGGTCAACGTACATGCAGACCTGCCAGTACATTACCCTCCTTTGTGTGCGTGTGTACATATGCAGAAGATAGACCCCATATTGTATTGTCTTGTGCGGTGTTGGGTTGGTTGGTATTGTAGTAGGTATTGATAGCTCTCTCAGTCACGGCAGTTTGCTTTGTATAATATTTGAGCTGTTTTCCCTGGGGAAGAGTGCATCGCCACGAGAGTAGCGCCACCCTTTTAATCTAATTTTCCTGTCTGTATGTGTATTTATTTTGTATGTACTCTTATGTCGAACGCTCAGAAAGCAGCTATTGTTGTCTGTTATTCTAGGGTAAATGCGTTGCAGTGCCGTTAAGTGCCTGACAAATCTTTTGGGAAAAAAATGGCAGGAGAATGGACCAAGAAGGCAAAAAATATACGAGAAGGGGGTAAAAGGTAGAAAAGGAACACGGTAAAAAGCAAAGAGAGTGATAGAAAAGAGGGAATTTCTAGCACAGAATTTCCAGAAGGTGGGGATGACATTTATGCTGACAGATCTCCGGTATCTCCACGGGGAGAAAATCCCATATAAAGCAAAAAGTCAGTTCGTTGTTGCTGTGGTGGTCAGGAAAGAGCTAATGGCGGCAGTAGCAGTCCAGCAGCGTTTTGTACAGATACCGCTGACATCAGTACACCACACACTGGTCACAGAGCACGGCGGTGGAGGGGAAGGCAGCAGTGACGGGGGAAGGCAGCAGTGACGGGGAAGGCAGCAGTGTTGATGGCCTGGCATATAACCTGTGTGTGTGTTTGTGTGTGTGTGCGTGCGTGCGCGCGTGTGCGCGCGTGTGTTCGTGTGTATTTGAACTTTTTAAACTATTAATCATTGTTGGTTGCATGTGTAGGAGTGGAATGGATGCAAGCGCTTTGGTTTGTTGTTTTTTACAAGATATAGCGCTATATAAATTCCATTTATTATTATTATTATGACCTGGCTAATGCCTCCCTCCTTTGTTTTGGCAATTAGTGTGACAAAGAACGACACATCAGTTTGGTTTCGCACAGCCATTGATCATCATTGATTTCTTGATTTGGCTGATGCTGTCTGACATCGTGTGTGTGGCTTTGCTGTCGCCTGGTTTTTTTTTTCCATGTTTGTTTAGTTTAGCACTGAGTGCAGGGGAGGCTTTTTAGAGGGGGGGGGGGGGGGGCGAGGGTTGAGATGATGGAGATGTGGGTGTGGGCACATGTCAGTGCACAAAGGTCGGTATGTGGTTTCTGTTTTGCAGTAGCTCCTGAAAGAACTCTGCACACGGAAAAGTTTCATTGTACTTCGGCCTTGAGCCACTATGCCAAAAAATTGCAGGAATGAAGAAACTGAATATCGTGGGGGAAGAAATGGCAGATTGACCCAATGCACATCTCTACGTAGTTTCCGACATCTCTGCTGACACTACCACCATTAGTATCACTCTAGCCATCACGCAGAGAACTCAGACTGCCACTGGTTGTGGCGAAGCTTGAATAACTCATGCTCGTTTCTTCTTCCAAGCATCGGTTAGTATCATTATGGTGACAAGAATTAAGTTAATACCAAAACGTTCCGAGCACTCATAACGTAATACATCATCAATATCCTCACCACCACACCACCACCACCATGGTGATCATCATCATTCTCATCGCTGTTATTTGATTTGATAACAAGCAACACACTTGAGCTGAGTCAAAAAGTTAGCAGGTTGTTCTAATGAATGGTAAATCTAAATAATGCACTTTCTTTGTCGTTTCCCTAGATAGAGTATATAGACAGAAACACTAGGCAAATGGTGAATATCTACAACTGGTGGCAGTGCCCATCATTATGGGAAGCTCTACTGCCGTGTCCAGACTTTTCGCTGTAAGATCTGAACACACAGGACAATCCACAAAAAAATGCTGTTCATCTTCAATTAGGACTTACAAGATGGTCAGTTCTTATTTTGCAGAGAACCACTATGTCATTGTACATTTTCATCAAGTGTAATAGAGAGAGAGAGAGAGAGAGAGAGAGAGAGAGAGAGAGAGAGAGAGATAGAGCGAGAGAGAGAGAGAGAGAGAGAGAGAGAGAGAGAGAACTCTGAACTGTGAACTTGTTTCATGCACACCGGCCTTTGGCCACAATACATTTCAAGGTACAAGGGTGGAAAGAGGAAAAACAACCCCGTGAATCATATCTTCTCACAAGCTTTGTTTAGATCTTGGCAACACAATAAAGAAGAGAAAGAGAAAAAGAGAGAGAGGAGAGAGAGAGAGAGAGAGAGAGGAGAGAGAGAGAGGAGAGAGAGAGAGAGAGAGTACCAAGTTCATGGCTACAAAGTTCATGCACGCCTATGACTCCAGCAGCCAGTTTGGGGATGCAAGCCCATTGAAAGAGAAAACTCCAAACACAGTGTCGGCTGAAGCCCTTAGGCTGCTATCAAGAAAATGGACACGAGACAGAGGGCAAGGAGAAATGCGAGGAGGGAATAGGAGAGAGAGAGAGAGAGAGAGAGAGAGAGAGAGAGAGAGAGAGAGAGAGAGAGAGAGAGAGAGAGAGAGAGAGAGAGAATAGACAGACAGACAGACAGACAGAGGCAGACAGACAGACAGTCAGAGCGGTACAGAGAGATAGAGACACGGAGTAACGGAGAAAAAGATAGATAGACAGATAGATAGACAGATAGATAGACAGATAGATAGACAGACAAATAGATAGTGACGCGAAGAGACAGAGACAGAGAGAGATGTCACAGAGTTTAGGAAAGACAAATGAAGGTAACTGATTCTGATGTAAAACACTGGATTGGAAAAGCAATGCTAAATGGACAGCTTTATATATATATATATATATATATATATATAAGAGAGAGAGAGAGAGAGAGAGAGAGAGAGAGAGAGAGAGAGAGAGAGAGAAAGAGAGAGAGAGAGAGAGAGAGAGAGAGAGAGAGAGAGAGAGAGAGAGAGAGAAGAGAGAGAGAGAGAGAGAGAGAGAGAGAGGGAGGATGAAATGAAAAGAAAAGAACAACACAAATAACAAATATAGCAACATCAGCAAATGTAGTTCTAGAAAGAGCAGCAACAACAATAACATCAGCAACACACACAGACGCACGCGCGGACGTATGTACGCACGCGTTTATTTCTCTGTCTGTCTTGTCTATCTCTGTCATTCTGTCTGTATGTCTCTATCTGTCTGTCCGTCTGACTGTCATTCTGTCTGTCTGTCTGTCTCTCTGTGTGTCTGACTGTCTGTCTGTCTGTCTGTCTCTCTTGATCCAAATGTAGTAGAAGCAGCGCGTTTAGTGGAAGGAGCACTACAATAAAGATTCAGACGAACAGGATGTCGGCAGCTATGAACAGAAGTAGTTGGAGCTGAAGAATCAGCAGTCAAAGCAGCAGCAATAACGGTAAAAGGAAGAGCGCCAGAAGAAACATCACGAACAGCTGAAGCACTGGCTGTAGAAATGTGAAGCTCATGGCGCTTATAGAGTTCCGGAATAACAGCGTCACAGTGTGCTTCATTAGCAAATTAATGTTCCAGAGCCTTGCACAGCACAGAAGTCAATACCAAGTCCTCGGTCACAAACATGAAATAGGAAGGGGCTGACATGGACCCCCTGGGGTAGTCCACGTTTAGGTAATATCCATGTAGGATGTAATCCCTTTATCGCCTTTATGTGCCCCTGTCTGATAAACAGGATCAGCTGGATGCTGTTGTTGGAGACCTGTGGTGTCAACATTGATCTTTTTGTCAGGCTGAAGTGGTAAGAGTCAAAACTCTGTTGAGGTCCAAAGGGAATTACTCTGATCAGGACTTGTTTATAGTGAAAGCCTGTCGCCGCTTTGTTTTGGGTAATGGTGGCCGCCAGTGTTAAGCCCTTAAAAAAATTTGGGAGCGACAGTCCTTTTTTTCCCTTCAGACTTGTCGCGTTTGTTGTTTTTCTGTTGCATACTCCCTCCCCCACCCACCCCCCAATCCACTGGCAAACTAGATTTTAGTATAATTCAGTTCTGTGACACCCTCCTCTGTTTCTCTTTTCTCTCTCTCTCTCTCTTCTCTCTCTCTCTCTCTCTTTTGTGCGCGCGCGCGCGCGCGCGCGTGCGTGTGTGTGAGTGTGTGTGTGTGTGCACAGAGTCTGCCTTTTACATCTTATGGGAAGCGCCTTGATTTAGATGTGAAGGGAAAGCAAAAATGGGTCAGACATTATACCTACCTGCTTACATAAATACTCCTTTGGGTACGCCTGGTTAAATCAAGACAAAGGCTCAATGATCATCAATAACAAAGATAGAATGATCATGTACAATTTAAAGATTGATGCAGAACACATCGACAATTACACAAAGTTTACACGAGTCAGACTGCATTTAAACCTAGACATTAATATACAGCCCACAAGAATAATGGCTATATTTAGATTTGGTGATTCAGATTTAAATGTTTTAATCCAATCCAATCCTGTTGTTTATAGCCCCGCTGACCACAGAGGCCATAATCAGGACTGTCACCTCGTAAAGTTTTAAAACTGGGATTAAAAGTGTGCAGCTATATACAGATCAAAAACAGGGTTCACAACCAACTGTACTGTTGTTCCCTGTATCAACGAGATAGACATGCTCATCAACTTAGATACTCGATGCATAGTAACTATGTTAATGTCCTTGGTGTAAGGAATCAGTAAGGTAGATATAGAGTGTGAAGGACTGACACTTGGCTAAAGAAGTGTGTGTGGAAAGGTGTGTTTGGAATTGTGGCTTCTGCCACGTCCCTTGTTAGTCAGTCAGTGACCACCATCATCAGTATCCTCCTCTTTCTCCTCCTGCTCATCATCATCATCATCATCACCATCATCATCATCACCACCACCACCACCACCACCACCACCACCACCATCATCATCATCATCATCATCACTTAACTCTGATGGTCGTCAGGAAGACCTGAGTGCAGAAGAAGCGAACATTCTTTTCCAAGATTTGCGATTGTGCACACGCGCGTGTGTGTGCGTGCGCGCGAGCACAATCGCATGCTGTGCGTTCATTCATGGATATATGTGTGTGCATATAATGTGCGTGCGCGCGCACGTTCGTGTGCCTGCTTGCCTGTATTATGCCGTTCATGCACGGTCATTTTCCGTCATTGAGATGGAGACCCATGTTCACTCACCGCCCTAAGGAAGAAGGAGACAGGGTCTGTTACTGTGTAACAAGGTGACACCTGGCAGGATGACACTGCAGCACCCAGTCTGCCACTCGTGCCACGTGGATGAGTGAGACACAGAACGTACTCCGGGTGACCTCAGGGGGTTGAGCTCAGGGAACGCGCAATACAAACAACACACTATAGTACCCACTGCACTTCCGGCCCAGGAACAACAACATCAACAACAACATCAACAATAACAACAACACACTATAGTACCCACTGCACTTCCGGCCCAGGAACAACAACATCAACAACAACATCAACAATAACAACAACACACTATGGTACCCACTGCACTTCCGGCCCAGGAACAACAACATCAACAACAACATCAACAATAACAACAACACACTATGGTACCCACTGCACTTCCGGCCCAGGAACAACAACATCAACAACAACATCAACAATAACAACAACACACTATGGTACCACTGCACTTGCGGCCAAGGAACAACAACATCAACAACAACATCAACAATAACAACAACACACTATGGTACCCACTGCACTTCCGGCCAAGGAACAACAACATCAACAACAACATCAACAATAACAACAACACACTATGGTACCCACTGCACTTCCGGCCCAGGACCACCACCACCACCACTACCACCACCACCACCAACAACAACAGCAAAACAACAAATAACAACAACACACTGTGGCACCAACTGTACTTCCGGCCCAGGAACAATAATATCATCATCAACAACAACAACAACAACAACATCACAACAAATGACAACAACACACAATGGTACCGACTGTACTTGCGGCCCAGGACCAAACCTGAAAGGGGAGTCAACTTCTTGCTTGGCTGCCCCATGGGAGCTAACTCAGCCACACCGATGACTGTCAGCGTTGTCCTCTGTTCGAATAGCGAATGGATCAAAGAGCACGGGAGGACTGCAGGCAGTGGCATGGGGTGTGGATGCTTGGTGTGCTGGAGGGGCTGGCTCCTTTCTCTTCACATGCACGGGTCTGTCGGTACAGTGTCTGGGGCTGGGGTTTTGTTCCTTTGTTGGTTTTGGTTGGGGTTGATTTGATATTGGAGGGTCATACGAGACGAAAGAGCATTGGAAGGAGAAGGGATTAGAGGAGCTGAAGAGAGAGGGAGAGAAGGAAAGAGAGAGAGAGAGAGAGAGAGAGAGAGAGAGAGGAGAGAGAGAGAGAGAATGACAATGACAAATTCTTTTATTTCGAGGATAATGAATAAGCACC
>CM054141.1:70953499-70973499 GCA_028751875.1 Rapana venosa
TGGACAATGCTTGTTAAAAAGTTTATTGTCAGAGTTTCAAAATCAGTATTCCAATGAAACAAACCAGGTTGAATGGACATTTGAAAATAGTGAAGTGCAAAATTAAGACAAAAAAGACAAGACTAAAGACAAAACAAAGCTAAAATAAATAAAAGAATACCTCTGGACTACAGCTAGAAGCAGCACCGGCAGAAAGAACAGCATGTAGCTACATGTTTCTGATGACATTTTCTATTGGTTGTAAGTGAGGAGAATAGAGTAAACCAGAAACATCAGCAGCTTGAGAGCAAGGGCAGATCATCAGGTCAACAACAGTAGCTACACAACAATACTTGGACTGACAATCCGTTTGTCATTTAAAGGGATAGCATCCGATCCCAGGGATTTATTTTTGTTTGTTTGTTTGTTTATTCATTTCTTCTTTTATTTCGAGGGTAATGGGATAAGCAGTCCCCGTATGGATGCAGTTTTGTCAATATTGTCATCTGTTCCCACCGACACGCAATGGCCTACTCTTCTGAAAAGGAGAACAGGTTTTAACGTGTGCATAAGGTGTTCTGCGTGCGTTCGCAAACAATGTTACAGTCTCCAAAGGACTTTTTAGGGTAGAGGTGGTGTCGGCACTCAAGTTAACGCCAGAGGAAAATATCCACTTGAATGGAATTTGAACCCAGGTCAGCAGATCACGAGCGCAATGCGCATCACTCTAACCAATTCTACTCCGTCGTGGATCAGGGCGCATGCGCAGTTCTGATGCAAAGGATCGGGTCATCTTGGCAAGCGTAGGTGTGTTGGTTTATCTGTGTGGAGTACAGAGACATTGTTGTTGAATGTTTAATTAAAGTATGTTTACATTCAGTGATACTAGACTAGAAGTAAAGAGATATTGTTGTTGTATGTTTAATTACAGTCTGTTCACAGTCAGTGATACTAGACTAGAAGTAAAGAGATATTGTTGTTGTATGTTTAATTACAGTCTGTTCACAGTCAGTGATACTAGACTAGAAGTAAAGAGATATTGTTGTTGTATGTTTAATTACAGTCTGTTCACAGTCAGTGATACTAGACTAGAAGTAAAGAGATATTGTTGTTGTATGTTTAATTACAGTCTGTCACAGTCAGTGATACTAGACTAGAAGTAAAGAGATATTGTTGTTGTATGTTTAATTACAGTCTGTTCACAGTCAGTGATACTAGACTAGAAGTAAACAGATATTGTTGTTGTATGTTTAATTACAGTCTGTTCACAGTCAGTGATACTAGACTAGAAGTAAAGAGATATTGTTGTTGTATGTTTAATTACAGTCTGTTCACAGTCAGTGATACTAGACTAGAAGTAAAAGATATTGTTGTTGTATGTTTAATTACAGTCTGTTCACAGTCAGTGATACTAGACTAGAAGTAAAGAGATATTGTTGTTGTATGTTTAATTACAGTCTGTTCACAGTCAGTGATACTAGACTAGAAGTAAACAGATATTGTTGTTGTATGTTTAATTACAGTCTGTTCACAGTCAGTGATACTAGACTAGAAGTAAAGAGATATTGTTGTTGTATGTTTAATTACAGTCTGTTCACAGTCAGTGATACTAGACTAGAAGTAAAGAGATATTGTTGTTGTATGTTTAATTACAGTCTGTTCACAGTCAGTGATACTAGACTAGAAGTAAAGAGATATTGTTGTTGTATGTTTAATTACAGTCTGTTCACAGTCAGTGATACTAGACTAGAAGTAAAGAGATATTGTTGTTGTATGTTTAATTACAGTCTGTTCACAGTCATGTGATACTAGACTAGAAGTAAAGAGATATTGTTGTTGTATGTTTAATTACAGTCTGTTCACAGTCAGTGATACTAGACTAGAAGTAAACAGATATTGTTGTTGTATGTTTAATTACAGTCTGTTCACAGTCAGTGATACTAGACTAAAGTAAAGAGATATTGTTGTTGTATGTTTAATTACAGTCTGTTCACAGTCAGTGATACTAGACTAGAAGTAAAGAGATATTGTTGTTGTATGTTTAATTACAGTCTGTTCACAGTCAGTGATACTAGACTAGAAGTAAAGAGATATTGTTGTTGTATGTTTAATTACAGTCTGTTCACAGTCAGTGATACTAGACTAGAAGTAAAGAGATATTGTTGTTGTATGTTTAATTACAGTCTGTTCACAGTCAGTGATACTAGACTAGAAGCAAGGAGGCGAAGTGTCTTCTTGCTGATGTCAGCTATGTGATGCCAGCCCTGCCTCTGCTGGTACCCCTCAGGTATTATGTCCCTGATTATACCACCAACAGCTACACATCATTGGACGTCAGTGATTATCTATAACACGGCAAAGCAGCGATGTTTGTGGTTTTACTCTGTGACAAATGATTATGTAGCTGTGCACTTTTCTGCCCCCGCCAGACTCCCGTGGTCATCTCATAGCTGACGGTTCGCGTTTCCTCCATCGTTTCCAATCGAAAGGCAGCAGACTTCAGTACAGCGTGTGCGGCAGATCATTCCTCCGTCTTGAAATACCCCTGTTAGCCTTTGAAGGGACACTGGATTATCTGGCTAGTGTAAAAGCTGATCACAGATCACTGGATTATCTGGCGAGTGTAAAAGCTGATCACCGACCATGCAGGTCAGTGGTAGGGTGGGGACAGCTGTTGAAGGGAGAGAGAAAATGCCTCACTTTTTGCAAAAGAAGCAATTATTTTGTATCTGTTATTTTTTTCAGCTAAACTGATTGAAATCTTCTGAGTCTCTTTTGGGAATGTTTTCTGTTTTTCTCTTTGCGAGAGTATTTTATTTCCTTATGAGAAAGCCCCGTTCTGATTAATTTTACCAGGGACAAATGTCATGTTGCTGTGGGTTCTTTTGCGTGCACTAAACGCGTATTGTACACGGGACTTCGGTTTATCGCCTCACCTAAAAGACTAACACCCAGATCACCGACAGATGGAGGGAAAGTTCGGATCTAAAAGGGGAATGGAACCCGCGACCTCATACTTTCCAGACAGCCACGTTACCACCTGTCCACCCACACCTGGCTGGCCCCTGTTCACGAATGCCTGTAGCTGCTCCAGGTGCTTCCTTTCTGCCTTCACTCTGGAACCCAAAGACCAACAGCATCAGGGCAAACAGAACGTAGCACCCCCCCTCCCACCTCTCCCATCCCCGCTGCGGCAGCTATACTTCATTTCCAGCCAGGGTCAAAAACGAGAGGGTGGTAAATTCCATTCCCTTGACACCGTGACATTTACCAGATTGAATGAAGGGGTAAACATCATTGTTCAGTGTCGACTTCTGCCTCACTCCCAGGCTCTACCACTGCCGTCAAAGACAAGCGATCAGCATACTTTTATATATGTTTAAAAAAATTTTTTTTTTAATTCTTTTATATCGAGGATAATGAAATAAGCACTTATGTGTTTTCTTTTACATCAAGTCCCCGTGTGTATGCGGTTTTGTAAATTCTGTCATCTGTTACCATCGGCACACAATGGCCTACTCTTACGAAAAGCGGAACAGGATTTAACGTGTGCGCAAGATGTTCTGAGTGCGTTCGCACACGGGGCCTCGGTTTATAGTCTCATCCGAAAGGACTTTTGGGGAGAGTGGATTCTGCACTGATGTTAACTCCAGGGGAAAATATCCCCTTGAACGGGAATCGAGCCCGAGTCGTCAGATTGCGAGCGCACATATCCGTGTGGTGTGCTTTTTTCCCGCTGTCTCCTGTGTGTGTGTGTGTGGTGGGGGGGGGGGGGGGGGGTTGTCATTAGCTTGTCTGGGTACCCAACTACAATAGCAGCAGCGTAGTTGGGTACTGGGACTAATTAATTAGGATTGGGGTCTGTTTGTGGCATTGGTGGAAAGATGGGGTGGGCGGAGTGGAGTGTTAAGGGGTGTGGTGGGTGTGGTGAGGTGAGGTGGTGAGAAGAAAAGGAGTGACTTGGGAAAGAGGTGTGTGTGTGTGTTTGTGTGACAGAGAGAGAGAGAGGAGAGAGAGAGAGAGAGAGAGAGAGAGAGTGTGTGTGTGTGTGTGTGAGAGAGAGAGTGTGTGTGTGTGTGTGCGAGAGAGAGAGAGAGAGAGAGAGAGAGAGTGAAGAGAGAGAGAGAGGAAGAGAGTGTGTATGTATGTACATGAATATACATGTGTGAATGCATGTGTGTATGCATGAGCGAGTGTGTGCATGTGTTGTAAGCTTGTGCGTGTGTGTGTGTGTGTACATGCGTGCATGCATACATTACCTGCAAATGCATTTCTATGCTCATAATTATGGAAGAATTTAGACAATGAACGAGCAAGTGCAATGGACATTTCAAACCCCTGATCTGAAAGAGGATGTAACGACTGTCACTTTTCACTTCTGTATGCTGCTAACATAGGGGAAGAAGGGACCATTGACACACACAGCCACACTGCAATCAAAGCAGCTTACACACGGGGAAATAGCCATTCTGAAACGGCACTATTACTCACGGAAGCATCGTGTTTCATGTTATCTCTCGCAGTACAGGTGGTAGCTATGGGCCAGAGTTTCTGGAAATGGTACCTTCCATCCCTGCAGAAAGTGGGTAAGATGCAACATCACTGGCAATATCTGCATTGATTTTCTTTTTACGGGAAAATAACGATATTGTGGTCTCTTCCTCTAAAAAATATTACCCCCCCCCCTCTCTCTCTCCTTCTCTCTCATTATCATAGTTGATGTATCCCTAATGGCGGGAACTGGATGAAAAAAGCACATGGGTGCTTATTCATTATCTTCGAAATACAGAATTTGTTATTGTCATTGTCATTGTCATTATCATTGTCATTCTCTCTCTCTCTCTCTCTCTCTCTCTCTCTCTCTCTCTCTCTCTCTCTCTCTCTCTCTCTCTCTCTCTCTCTCTCTCTCTCCATCTCCACATTGCAGTTGCTTACAACCATTTTGTGTGTATGTGTATAGTTGGGTGGGTATAATGAGCCATTTATGTTGCACATGATGATCTGTAATTACCTCCTTCGGATGGTGCTATGGCCAAATGGAATAAATCTTCGTTATCGTTATCATTCACTCTCTCTCTCTCTCTCTCTTCTCTCTCTCTCTCTCTTCTCTCCCCTCTCTCTCTCTCTCTCTCTCTCTCTCTCTCTCTCTCTCTCTCTCTCTCTCTCTCTCTCTCCCCTCTCTCTCTACTGAGGAGAGAAGAAAGGGAGTTTCAAGGCAGCTGGTTGAGAGAATTGATTGCTTCTAAAAGCACCCAGAAACTGTTTCGGAACACCATTCATAAACAGCATAACTATCGTCGAACCGTGGATTAAACACTTCCAAGCACTTTTGACCAAAGATTCAGTTATAGGCAAAAAGTATCTGTACGCGCATGAGAAAGATAACGAGGGAGATAATTTCTTAACCGCCCTACTTCTAAGAAAGAAGTAATGTTTCCTGTTAGAACTAAAAAGATGATAATGTTTGCGACCATTTGCCCACCACCTCTGAAAGACTGAGGTAGCCGGATTCCAACTTCAGAAATTACTACATGATGTACGAGCTCTACATTTTTACCTGAGTAATGGTCTGCGTTTTCCGTGGACGGTTAAGAAGATGAAGGGGGTGGGGGTGGGGGTGGGGGGTTGGAAATGGGATAGTGCTGCTGATGTTACACACTATACTTCAACTCAAGTAGAACAACCGCACACTTTCTTGAACAAAACACTGTCTGGAGATTGAAAGAAAACCATTTTAGATAGGTTTTGTTTCCCTCTGTGGAAGATGAAAGCAATTTTATATGGCACATATGTTCTGTTCACAGTCATAACTATGGGAACTACAATTAGCAAGCAGAGAGAGAGAGAGAGAGAGAGAGAGAGAGGAGAGAGAGAAGAGAGAGAGAGAGAGAGAGAGAGAGGAGAGAGAGAGAGAGAGAGAGACAGAACAGACAGACAGACAGACAGACAGACAGACAGACAGGCAGGCAGGCAGACAGGCAGACAGGCAGGCAGAGACAGAGCCTAAGAGACAGGCAGAGATCCCCCATACACACACAACCCTACACACACGCGCGCGCACGCACGCACGCACACACACACACACACACGCACGCACGCACGCACGCACGCACGCACGCACACACAACATGCACGCACGCACGCACGCACGCACTCACACACACACACACACACACACACACACACACACACACACACACACACACACACACACACACACACACACACACACACACACACACACACACACACACACACACACACACACCACACACACACGTGCATAGAGAGAGAAAACTCGAACTCGAACTCAAATGTTTTAATGAGGGTAAATGGATAAGCCAGGGGCTTTTTTTTTCACCAAGCCCTCATAAAAGAAGCCCAAAAGGCAAACAAACATGAAAAGATGTATAACATATACCCAATAAAGCTAACAATGAACAATCACTTAGTTAAACATGCAATCGAGAGAGAGAGAGAGAGAGAGACAATGACAATGACAAATTCTTTTATTTCGAGGATAATGAATAAGCACACATGTGCTTTTTTACATCCAGTCCTCGCCCGTTAGGGATACATCTTAATAATAATAACCCAATACTTATACAGTCTCACAATAAAAACAAGGGGAAATAACCCTTTTCAAAACAGCTCCCCCCCAACAACCCCCCCCCCCCCAACAACCCTCCCCCCCCCCAAAGCAAGCAATTAAAAGAAAATCCTAAAAATACCCCACCCCTACCCCCACCCCCAAAAAACCGTAACCAAAACAAACAAACAAACAAAGAGAGAAAAAAACCAAACCAACAAAAGATGATAAAAAGAGAAAAACAGACAAACAACAACAACAACAACAAGAACAATAACAAAGCCAAGAAAAAATAACACAACCAAACTTAATAAGTCATAAAGATAAACATCTACACATTGTCAAATGGTACACATACTTGTTATACATAATTATAAGATATTGAAATAGGGCACTCATTAAAACTTAAGTACAGAGGCAAGTCCAATAAAGTATTGAAAATATAAAAATATGAATCCTTCATCAGGATATACTATGACTATAAGCAGGACGATAAAAGGTGAGAGAGAGAGAGACAGAGACAGAGAGACAGAGAGTGTGTGTGTGTATTTCAGAGATAATATCCAATATATAAATCCCAAAACAGTATGCCATCCCATCAACACTCATTTTAGATTATACTCGTTTCAAATTATATGTCATGATAAAAATAAATTTAATACCCATACATCCACACAATAAAAACAAGAAACAAACCAAGAAGAAATTTAAAACTATACAGTCGTTGAGGGAGAGAATATGAGTGGGTGAGTGGGTGAGTGAGTGTGTGTGTGTGTGTGTGTGTGTGTGTGTGTGTGTGTGTGTGTGTGTTTGTGTTTGTTTGAGCGTGTGTGTGGGGGTGTGGGGTGGGGTGGGGGTGTTTCAGGGATAATACTAAATATGTAATACACGATCAACACAAACACTTTTTAATTATGCTCCTGCAAATTGAATGTCATGGTAATAAAATAAGTGCAATACCCATACACTCACATAATAAAGAGGGGGAAAAGCCAATAAAGTCATAAAAAGAACATCTACACATTGTAAGTAATAGAAACAAAATATTTTTTTCCAGGATAATGAATAAGTATTCATGTTCTTTTTTACATCCAGTCCCCGCCCATGGGGTCACATTTAAAAATGCACTCAGTACTCCTACTTTCAAGCAGAAGAAGCAAAGGAAAAAAACTTTTTTTAAAGAAAAAGAGAGAAGAAGAAAAAAAACAAACAAACATACAAACAAACAAACAACCCCAGACGAGCAAAAGACAAAAACATACCCCAGAACCCCCCCCCCCCACCACCACAAAAAAAGACAACAACAACAACCAAAAAGCAGACAAAAACACCCTTCCAAATAAACAAACAAAAAGCAAGAAAAAACAACAACAACAAACAAACAAATGAAAAAAACCCACCATAAGACAAAAAAAAAAAAAAAAAAAGAGAGAGAGAGAGAGAGAGAGAGAGAGAGAGAGAGAGAGAGAGAGAGAGAGAGAGAGAGATGTGGGGGTGTGTAGAAAACGTCCATTACCAACATCAAGACTTTATTTTCTCAGGGAAATTCATGTGTTACGAGCCATATGATTATAAGAATAATAAACAATAAAAAATCCCCGACATTTATCTCCGAAAGTAATAAAACCAATGCAGTGCGCGAGTAATAGAGAGGTATGGAAAACTAGTGCCCACATTCTGATGGGGGAAAAGGACAGAGAGAGAGAGAGAGAGAGAGAGAGAGAGAGAGAGAGAGAGAGAGAGGGCGGGAGGGAGAGGAGAGAGAGCGAGAGAGAGAGAGAGGGAGAGAGAGAGAGAGAGGGACAGCTGGAGAGAGAGAGAGGGAGAGGTGGAGAGAGAAAGGGAGGGAGAGAGGATAAAAAAAAAGGAAAATAGAAAGAAGGAAGGGCTGAGTGGGATAAATAGTTTTAGGGGTGGGGATGGAGGCGGGGGTATAGATTAAAGTAAGACGAACTGGGGGGGAGGGGGGGGGAACAAGCTGAGAGACATTTTTTTTTTTTTGGGGGGGGGGAAGTAAGAAGCGTGGTTCTACAGTTTATTCTGTTTTAACTGAATACTCTGATCTTGTCTTATCATGATTCTTTCTTTCAAGATATTTTTTGCGGTGACGTTGGTGTTAAAATGATGACGACATTTTTCATTACTTATGGTGCTGCTGCTGCTGCTGCTGCTGATGCTGATGATATGATGCTGATGATGATGATGATAAGATGATGATGACGATGACGACGATGATGGTAAGATGATGATGATGATGATGTCGATGATGATGATGATGATGATCGTTGTCGTCGTTGCTGTTATCAATCGAGGAGTGGTTGTAAAAAAGCAAAAAACAAGCAAACCAACAGAAGTAAATGGATAAAGAAACTACAGAAACAAACCCCGCCTTATGGGGCTATCTCCAACACCTTCTGGAAATTAAAAAAAGAAACACTATCGTCCCTTCGTTCCACTGTTCCCTGGCAGGGGCTAGGGGCAGGCAGGCTGACTGACAACACGCTGTCACCCAACTGCAAGACAGGCACAGCGAACACAGACGTAGTCAACAACATTGCAACTACATGTGGCAAAATTGTGGGCTGTGAGCAAATGAAACTGAATGACCTGTATGAATGCCGTGTGAGAGACAGAGCGAAACAGATTGTAAGTGATGGTACTCATGAGCTAGCAAAATAGTTTGTTCTCCTGACTACTGACTTCTCAAAAGCGCTACAGAGTACCCGAGTCTAGAATCCTGCGATTTAAACATAGTTTTATTCCCACCTCAATTTTGCTGCTTATTAAGTGTGGTACATATGGCAGGATGGTTAAGACGTTTGCCTGCCAACAAGTAAATCGTGAGGTTCTGGGTTCGATTCCCAGCCTCGCCCCTTTCTTCCCAGTTTGACCAAAAAATCGAACTGAATGTCAAAGTCCTTCGGATGAGACTATAACCGAGGCCCCGTGTGCGAACGCATGCAGAACATCTTGCGCACACGTTAAATCCTGTTCCGCTGTTCGAAAGAGTAGGCCATTGTGTGCCGGTGGGAACAGATGACAAAATTAAAAAACCGTAAACACACGCATAAAAAAAGCGCTTTGATTTGTAGCTTTACAAGATTCAGCGCTATATAAATTCCATACATTATTATTATTATTATTATATCTGAAACTGAACTAAAGCGCACGCGAAAAGAGAGCGAGAGAGAGAGGAGAGAGAGAGAGAGAGAGAGAGAGAGGAGAGAGAGGGAGAGGTGGGGGGGGGGTGGAGGGAGAGGGGAGAGACATAGAGAGATACAAAGCTCAGGTAGAAATGAGACAATTTGAAGCATAGGAAAGGCTACCTTTTATTAGTTTAAAATGTGTTCAATATTAGAATAGAGTATGAATTTCATTGATATTTGTCTATTATACATGTTATACCAATTTGATTTATGTCATAAAATGCGTGCGCGTGTTATTATTTTAGACTGTGTTCAATGTCTTAATAGAACAGAGTATTAATTTAATTGATATTTGTCTTATACAACATGTTATAACAATTGTGGGTATGTCATAAAAATGCGTGCACAGGCGTGCGAATGTTTCCTCTTGTGTGTGTGTGTGTGTGTTTGTGTGTGTGTGTGCGTGTGTGTGTGTGTGTTTGTTTGTGTGTGTGTGTGTGTGTGTGTGTGTGTTGTGTGTGTGTGTGTGTGTGTGCGGCTGTGTGTAAGTGTGCGTACGCATGGGTTTCCTGGTGCGCACATGAGTATTAGTGATTTTACCTGGGTGGGTTTATGACTAGCTGAAATATTGCTGATTTGTGGGTGCTTTTATCTTATGATGGGGGCGTGCTGCTATTCGGATAATGTGTGGTTTGTGTGTGTGTGTGTGTGTGTGTGGTGTGTGTGTGTGTGTGTGTGTGTGTGTGTGTGTTTTGTTGATATCATGTTTACATGTTTATTGTTTTTATGTATGGCTCGTGACCCACCGGAATTTTTCTGACTCTGAAATAATGAAGTTTTTGAATTTGAATAAATAAAACCTGTAGCTAGAATACAACTGTTTAAAATGTGTTAACATACAAACGATCAGATGTCGTTTGGGTTGGCCAGGAAATGGAAAAGAAATGTTGCTTTCTTACGCGAATTCTTCTTCGTTTCCGACGTCGAACACTCATTTATTTTTATGTATTTATTCTTTTATATCGAGCATAATGGAGTAAGCACTCATGTGCCTTTTTTACATCCAGTTCCCGTGTGTATGCGGTTTTGTACATTTTGTCATCTGTTTCCACCGGCACACAATGGCCTACTCTTCCGAAAAGCGGAACAGGATTTAACGTGTGCGCAAGATGTTCTGCATGCGTTCGGACACGTGGTCTTGGTTTATAGTCTCATCCGAAGGACTCAGATAACTATTGTTGTCTCTCATGTGAGCGAAAATGCCTGCGCTGCCGTTAAGCGCCTGACAAGTCAGGCCCAGCACATCCGACTTCGGTGTGGGAGAGAATTGTTATCTTTTAAGTCTTTCTGGAAAAAACTCCGGGGCAGGAGAATGGACCATGAAGGAAGAAAACAGACAAGAAGGAGGTGACATGAAGAAACGGGACAAGACATGAATAAAGAGAAGGCTAGAAAAGAGGGAACTCCTAGCACAGAATTTCCAGAAGGTGGGGATGCTGTTTATCCTGACAGGCCCCCGGCATCCCCCCGGGGGAGAATCAAATTCAAAGACTTGAGTTTTAGAAGAAGAAGAAGAAAGATTGTTTGTTTACACACAAGTCGCGCACCACGGGGAGGTAAGGATAGGCAGACAGCTTAATGAGTTTGTACACACACACACACACACTCACACACACACACACACACACACACAACACACACACACACACACACACACACACACACACACACACACACACACACACACACACACACACACACACACGCGCGCGCGCGCGCGCGCACGCACACACACACATACGCACGCACGCACGCACGCACGCACACACACACACACACACACACACACACACGCACGCGCGCGCGCACTGTACACCCTCTTTAGGGGACATAAAAAATGTTAGCGATGCTTCTTGTGTAAAATATGGCTTTCAAGAACTCTCTGTCTCTGTCTCCGTCCGTCTGTCTGTCTGTGTGTCTGTCTGTCACACACACACACACACACTCACACACACTCACACTTGCGCACGCACGCACGCCTGCTCAGAGAGAGAGAGAGAGAGAGAGAGAGAGAGAGAGAGAGAGAGAGAGAGAGAGAGAGAGAGAGAGACAGACAGACAGACAGACAGATGCAGACAGACAGAGACATATTCGTATAGACAGACCGACAAAGACAGACAGACAAGGCAGACATGGAGACAGAGAGAAGGTATGTCAAGGGAATGTATGTGAAGGCTTTCCAAACCGTAGAAGCCGGTATTTGTTGTTTTTTTTTTATTGTGCCTGTGCAAGATACAGTGTAACTCCAGACAAATGTAATTACTCGTGGGCTGTGTAAGCCACAAGAGATCAGTTCCTTTTTCTCGCTGCTTCACCTCCTGTGACGTTTTGCTTCTTTCTGCTCAGTGGTCGGAGCACTCGCTGTTCCCCAGCCAAGTTAAGCAGCATCAAGCGTGGTTACCAGTTGGATGGGTGACCGTTTGCGCGCCTTGGCTTCAGTGCAGTTCCCCCAGTTCACCCAGCCGTAAATGGGTACCTGCCTCTTTAGGGTCAGGGAAGGTAAAGCAGTGAGGGAGAGGAAATGGATAGACTGGCCCCTAGAGAAGTGAGGTCCCCTACGACCTTATAGGTTATGGGAGCAACCTTACCTTTACCTTTACTCCCATTCCAGTCATTCCAATCTCCCCTTCCCCCTCCTCCCTGTTACACGTAGACTCTGTATGTCTTATCTTCAAGATCAAAAGTCTACGAGCAGTTTATAGTTGTTTAGCCGACTTAAGGCCCCCAACCCGCAGAGGCCCTGCACTGCCGCTGGGTCAATTCGGAAGTTGTCAGAGGTGCCTGTTCTGAGCAACAGACGCAGGACACCTCATCCTAAACTCCCTGATGGCGACAATGGTAGCTACGTCGCGGAGCCAGACTGTGTGTGTGTGAGTGTGTATGTGTGTGTGTCTGTGTGTGTGTGTGTGCGCGTGCGTTCGAGCAATTATGCTTGTGAAGCGCAGGAAAGCTCGTGCACTCTAATGCATCTGGATATCGGCGAGAGCATTTACAGTGAGATTTGCATTTCCTGTCCACATGATTTTTACAACAGAGCGGAGCAGAAGGCAGCAAGAGGAAGACTGCCACAAGGGAGAGCACTGCTTGTCGCCTCCAGAGCAGCAAAGCAAGCTAAGCCGAGAACAACAACAACAACAACAACAACAACAACAACAACAACAACAACAACAACAACAACACAAGTGCATACAATTACTTTTAGCGTTCAGAATTTAGGCTTCCCTCTTTCACCACGAGGCCAGAACAGACCTGGGGCTGAAGCGCTGAGGCAGAGACACAGAAGGCAGCCAGCCGGCATGACGTGGGCCAGCTGAAGAGGATCCATCTCCCAGAGCCGAGGTCGTTGGAGGGAAGGGGGTGTTGCGGCCCTGTGTTCCCCAGGGAATCCAGAGTTATTAGTCAAAGTAAGTCAAGTCTTCCACAATGAAATGTAGCCAGAGTTTAATACCACCCGAATTCTTTTTTATCTTCCACCAATGTATGATTAGCGCGTCGTCATGGAGATCAACGTTTGATAGACTAAAGTGGTGACTAATGACCCTAAAGCCACGCACTGAAAGCTTTAGTTATTTCCAATCGATCATTTTACACGAAGGATCCAAGTCAAAATATTCGCCAGGATTATTCAGACGACAGTGATGACAAGACTGAGACCAGTCTGGAATGACAGCAACATCACTTTCAAATCACAGCGCAGAGAGATGCGCTTCCTTGTTTGTTGAAACAGAAGGAAGACATGTTTCCTTTCCCTGCCCCGAAGAAGGGGAGAGATTCCCCTGGGAAAGAACAGCCAGAGAGGGGAGAGAGAGAGAGAGAGAGAGAGGGGAGAGGGGGGTCCATAATCCTCTTCATGACTGCAGAGACCTCGTGGATCCATCTCTGTGTGTTCAGAAGGTGGTGGCCACATCAAAGGGAGTGTGCATTATGAAAGGACAGTGTTGCTTGTGAGAGAGTGTGGTGGTCTTTACAGAATGCAGGGTGGTGTTTCCTCTATGGTTATGTCACAAAGGCAGAGGGAGAGAGAAGAGAGTAAAAGAGCGGCAGGACAAGCCAGCGTGCCGGCCTGTCGCTCCTGTTCTTACTCCCTGCACAATAATTAACTGCTGGTCCAAAAAGACTCAGATATATGTGATGCTCCTTTTTTCTATTCTGTCCTGGATAAAGCAGATTATTTTGTAGTATCTCACCCCTAGTACACACACACACACACACACACACACACACACACACACACACACACACACACACACACAACACACACACACACACACACACACACACACACACACACACTCCCCCCTCCCAGCACACACATACGGGCTCAAGGAAAAGGGAGAGAGTTAGAAAGGAGACAGAGGCAGACAGACAGACAGACCAGACAGACAGACAAAAATAGAAAGACAGACGCAATATAACAGAAAAGGACAATGGCCGCCTTCCGTGTGTCCGCTATGCGTCCTGGGAGAGAAATACCGAGGTGGCTAGATGCAGTCCTCCTCCTCCTCTGTGGACTGCCTGCACGGTCAGCTGCAGTGTTGCTGTCACCCTGCCGCTAGTCCAGGCCAGGCCAGACCCCCAAGACAGAGCAGCCTTGATATCCGAGTTTAATTACGATCTCAAAACCTGATTCGTCTCACAGAGGTACTTCAGGCAATGATCGGTTTGGGATTTTCTGTTCTGTGAAGTAGACAGAACAAAGGCGTTTGGGGAAGAGAGTCCCAAAGTTAGAGGTATTGTATCATTTTTTCCATTCCTCTTGTTTATCATTTATTTTGTGTTCATCAGTAATTGTGTAAACTCAATTTGAATATGTGAATATTTTCTTACTGGTTGAATGTTTGGTGTTTACATTCTCGATTATTGATTATTTTGTGTGCACATGGACCTGTGTGCATTTGAAAGTCTGTCGGAACGTGTGGGCATATTCTTGTTCTGTCTGTTTAAAAAAGGTTAGATAATGGGTTTTGTGATAACAGGAGAGCAAAAACTGTTCTCTTTGTGCCAGAGTTGCTGCAACCTCATTTCTAGGATGGGCACAAAGCACATGGTTTGAGGCCAAATGTTAAAAACCACAAAACCTCTGCATCATTTTCCATGTGTTTGCACGCTGGCGCCAATGCCCATGTTTCCGATAATCAGATACGATTTGGAGAGTGGACCTAGTCATGATGTCTCCTTGATAAAAATATGACATGTGAATTTCTGCAGGAAGGGATACTAGTTAGAGAGGCGGCCATTGTGGAGCTCCCAGTTAGGAGATCAGGTGATTTCCGTGGACATGAGGAATCAGAGGTCATGACAGCACAGGACATGACAGCAGAGGACATGACAGCAGAGGACATGACAGCCGTTGACATGACAGCCGTTGACATGACAGCAGAGGACATGACAGCAGAGGACATGACAGCAGAGGACATGACAGCAGAGGACATGACAGCAGAGGACATGACAGCAGAGGACATGACAGCAGAGGACATGACAGCCAATGACATGACAGCAGAGGACATGACAGCAGAGGACATGACAGCCAATGACATGACAGCAGAGGACATGACAGCAGGGAACATGACAGCAGAGGACATGACAGCATAGAACATGACAGCAGAGGACATGACAGCACAGGACATGACAGCAGAGGACATGACAGCAGAGGCCAGTCCCTTAGGACTCTTCATTAGTGCTGACCTCATCAACTGCTGTTAGAGGTTGCCTCCCTTTCTTCTCCTACAAGCTGATGACACTTCAAAGAGAGTTCTTGACCATAGAGCTGATAGCGTCTGTTTGCGAATGGCAATTTTTGCAGAAACATGGATGTTTGCTTTCAGCACTAATGAAACCTTTTGTCGGCACACACGGTATAGAAATGTTTGCGCCTGGTCATGCAAGCTGGGCTCCGTGGTTTTGAGATTTCCCATCTAAAAATGGAGATCTCTTGAGTTGATGTCTGGCTGACGCCATATGTTTTCCTCGTCCACTTCACACGAGGGGTGGTCTAGATGCCAATGTTTCATAAAACAACAGGCAGAAATCTTCTGTGCAAGATGCATTAAACATACGTGATACAGAAAGAAGAGTTGTCCCTGGCAAAATGCTGTCGAAAAAAACCATGATCACCAGAAAACAAGTACACATGAGACATAGACAAAAGCCAGTGGTACCACAGACTGTCCCTGATTTCCAGCCGCCATTTCCAGAGGCAAATTCTGCTGCAGCTGTACATGCTGACTGACTGACCAGCTCCTGCTGCCTTTTTTCATGGCTCGTGTGTGTGTGTGTGTGTGTGCATTGGTGCGTGCATGCGTGCGTGCTTGTGTGTGTGTGTGTGCATTGGTGCGTGCGTGCGTGCGTGCTTGTGTGTGTGTGTGTGTGTGCATTGGTGCGTGCGTGCGTGCTTGTGTGTGTGTGTGTTGTGTGTGCATTGGTGCGTGTGTGCGTGCGTGCATGTGTGTGTGTGTGTGTGTGTGTGCGCGCATGGGTGCGTGCGTGCGTGCGTGTGTGTGGAATAGTTTCCGCACAATCATCTAACCACTTGCTTATTCTCACTGTAAGCAAAAAAGGCGATTAATGAGTCTGTGGATAATAATGCATATAGATTCATTCTGTGGCCAATATTATCACATATTCACCCTTAATTAGTTAACAGCAACACGGGAAGAGACAAAATGTAAAAGGAAAAACCGCATAACCCCAACATAATTCTCCCGCTTTCTGCATGCTTGTGCAAATGCCCATGTTTCCAATAATCAGATGCTTCGAGAGAGTGGGCCCTGTAGTGTTTTTCATTGGGAAAAATGTGACACGTGACTGTCTTCATGAAAGGAGATCAGGAGGAGAGGCAGCCATTATGAAGCTCCAAGCCAGAAGGAGGCCAGGTGATTTCCATGGAAATGAGGAATACCAGCAAATGACAGCACAGGACATGACATGACAGCACTGGACATGACAGCACTGGACATAACATGACCACAGGACGTGACATGGTAGCATAAGACATGACAGCTCAAGACATGACAGCACACGATATGACAGCAGAGGCCAGTCCCTGAGGACTCTTCATTAGTGCTGACCTCATCAACTGCTGTTAGAGGTTGCCTCCCTTTCTTCTCCCACAGGCTGCTGACACTTCAAAGAGAGGTTTTGGCCCAAGGGCGCCATCGTCTGTTAGCGCGTGGCAAACTTGGCAAAACCTGGATTGTTTATTTTCAATATCAGTGAACATTTTTATTGACGCATGCGGTATCTAAGTGTTTGCATGTGTGTCCACGAAAGATTATCTTGTTGTTTTTTGAGGAGATACTTCATATCTCGGAATGGAGAGACCTAGAGCTCTAATCCCATGAGCTGCTACACATCTTTCTCCCCTCTCACTGAGCTATGAGTGGTGGTCTGGGTGTTAACCTTTCAAATGTGACAATGTCTGTGATGATGATGATGATGATGATGATGATGATGATGATGATGATGATGAAGGCTGTTTCCTTGCATGCGAGGATCATGGGAAGAAAGGAGATGGTTCCCGTGTCTACAAGCCCTGTGGTGACTGGAGAGGTTGATGTGTGAGGAGCACGTTCTGTTACATCGTGGGCAGATGAAGGAAGGAAAAGAAACTGTTGTTGGTTTGTTATTTTTTACCTTTTTTCGCCTCTTTTGCTGCGACCACTCCCACCAGCATCAAGATGAGTGGCGAGACACTAGAGGAGGTGGAAACTTTCAAGTACCTTGGAGCAGTCATCACCAAAGAAGGTACGAGCACACAAGAGGTGAAGATCAGACTTGCTGTGGCACTCTCCTCCATGACTAAGCAGGCGAAAGTGTGGAGAAACTACAACATCAGAACCCACACTAAGGTCAGACTCTACAAGGCACTCGTCACATCCATTGCCTTGTACAGCTGTGAAGCATGGGACACTTACTGCCGATTTAGAACGTCGCATTCAAGCCTATGAGATGAAGTGCCTCAGGGCGGATCCTGAACATCACCTACAGAGACCGTAAAACCAATGACTACGTCTGGCAGCAGATCGAGGCACTGGCTGGCAAACAAGAACCATTGCTAGATACAGTCAAACGGAGGAAACTGAAATGGTTTGGCCACACAACAAGGCATAACAGCCTGTCAAAGACAGTCCTGCATGGAATGGTGGAAGGAGCAAGGAGGCAGGGACGACCACGCAAAAGCTGGATATCCAACATCAAGGAGTGGACCGGCCTCACTGTACCAAACCTCCTGAAAGCAGCCCAGGACAGAACCATTTGGCGGTCCACTTGCAGCGTCCGTGCGGGTACCCCAACGGTCGTCCCGACCAAGGGATGAGTGAGTGAGTGAGTTGCTGCGTTGTTTCTCTCAAGTTCAAGCTTTCTGCGGCGTGTGGTGATGAACAGCCCCCCTTATGCCCATCAAGTGATAATAATATATGGAATTTATATAGCGATGAATCTTGTAAAAAACAAACAAATCGAAGTGATCCCTGTCTCCATGCCCTGTGCCGGATCCTGCCAGTGACCGCTGCTTCTTGTCTTCACTTGGTCGTTGAACCCTGTCCAGACAGCATGGAAGTCACGTTGGCCTGGTTCAGCTGGCCACAGAAAGCAGCTTTAGTTATTCCTGTGTCCTCCATCTTTGCTCCATCTTCAGCCCAACCAAGTGGCTGCCGCAGCACTATGGACTGTAGGCCGTGCAGGCTGGCTCTTTGAGGAACACCTTGGCTGGTGACGTGGTCTGGCCACTTTTTGATGCGGGGATGGAACACAGGCAGCGGACAAAGGCTGGCACTGGAGGAGACGGTAGACAGAAGAGCGCTGTCTAGACAAGATGCAATATGCAGACGCCAAACCATAGACGTCAGGACAACAAGACTGTTGGTGCTGTTTGCTTTTTAGAAAAACAAGCGTCAAGAAAATTGAAAGAAGAAAAAGAGGATATTAGAAATACAGAACCCGAGGCAACACACTGTTCTACTGGCTCCTCCTCGTGTGAAGTGTGTCTGTAAACAACCTTCCTCTAGTCTGTCATGCTGAAAGGGCTACTTAATTCACTGACTCGGCCAGTGTTGTGTGTAGCACTGGCTGTGTGCAGTTGAGTCACTTCAGCTGCTACCTTCCACACAGTAAGAGAAAAGTAGAAATCACCAAGACGGTAAAGGGGGAAGCTACACAAGCGTACGTGCGTGCGTGTGTGTATATAATTATGTGTGTGTGTGTGTGTGAGAGAGAGAGAGAGAGGAAGTCACGGAGGTAGAGAGGGAGGAAAGGAATGAATATCCTCTCCTTATTTTTGCCACATCAAGAGAAACAAAATCAGGCCAGCATACAAAATCAGTCGTGAAGGAAAGATCAAAGAGAATGGCTATGTGGTCAGGCTTCTTGTGCATGCATCTGTATTGAACACGTCAATAAAGGCTCGACCTTTGATCATCGTAAAGGTGATGATGCTGAAGAAAACATGGAGCAAATCATGGTCATCACCATCCATATTAGCAGCAGAAACAACAACAATAACAACAGCAGCAGCAGCAGTGTTCGCGTTGAGCTGCATGTATCAAACATAAACTGTAAAGGCCCTTGATAGTGTTTACAAGCATGCAAGCACCATCAAACACACAGACACACGTGGGCCCAAAGTTCAGGGACAGAAGTTACTGTCCTTTCTAAAAGCAAAAATAACGATGAAGAACTAGTAAAAACACGAACAAAGATTATAATGGCACAAGAGAATAATTTTTGTATAGAATAATAAATCGCCATATTTACTGAAGTAATGAGTTTTGATGTCAATGTGTGTGGGAGATGCAGGATTCATAAACTTTACTCAGACAAGCAAAGGACATTTTAGCGTTTAATGATCCTGAAGAAAAAGTTTACTGTTACACCAGATGCACTTTCTTCAATGATTAAAACCAATATTACGACCATAAGCAGCCTCCGTGTTGCACTGTTGGGGCAATTGGCTGCTTGCTGTTAGGTGGCTTCTTTAGTTGTCATCAAAGATACGTTTGCGGCATTTTTCAGGTTCCATGTCGTCCTCACTGACAGCCCAGCATGCAATGGGCTCCGTGGAATGACAAAGTCAACACAGCCAAACATCATGCACTTTATGGATGACAGCGTAGATTTTTGTTCAAGTAATCTGAGCAGCTTTGATTAACGTTGATGTATACATACATACATACATACATACATACATACATACATACATACAAACATACATACATACATATACATACGTA
>CM054141.1:70980999-70988499 GCA_028751875.1 Rapana venosa
TATATATATATATATATATATATATATATATATATATATATATATATATATTATGCAAAATAAATAAATAAATATATTGTATCTAAGTGTATCTGAGATGTGCAGATACCCATGCATAATGGATCATATACTTGTGGGCACCCATGTAGTTTCATACATAAACATAGATCGTGTGTGCAGATGCACACTGTACACAGAGAAACTCGTACACAGACACAGACACTGACAGTCAAACAGACAAACACACTGTACCATCTGAAAAAAAAAGTTTGACTTTGACTTTGACACACACACACACACACACACGGGTGAAGAAAATCAATCAGCTTATCAGCCATCAACAGAGGATTGCCTCTCTCAAAGCGTTAAAAACGAACTGTGCACAACAAAACGATCCATGGTAAGAAGTTCATTCAAACTGACACACACCACCAACAAAATCCCAAAACCCTCACCCACTGCTGTGACCGCCACTTAAGGTTTTCAGTCCCATTGAGAGACCATTGTTCAGGTGAGAATGAGTACTCCGGTTTCAGGGACTCAGAGAGGGAGAGAGAGAGAGAGAGAGAGAGAAGAGGGGAAAAGAGAGAGAGGGGAGAGAGAGAGAGAGAGAGAGAGAGAGAGAGAGAGAAGGAGAGAGAGAGAGAGAGATGAGAAGAGAAAGGGGAGAGAAGGAGCGAGAGAGAAGGGGAGAGAGACAGGCAGGTATAGCCACAGACACACAGACAGACAGGCAAGCAGGCAGGCAGGCAGGCAGACAGGCAGGGAGAGAAACAGAGACTGACCTACAAATATGCCTTCAGACAAGAAGACAGACAGACAGACAGACAGACAGAAAGGATTAAATATTTTTGATTTGGAGGATGGCAGATAAATACTGATGTTCTTTTACATCCCCTCCAGATGGCTAATAAACAGCATCATGAAATCCAAACAAAATGTATCATCATAAAAAGTTGAGCATGGCCATAACATTCAGGCATAAGGTACTTTTCATTATCTGATTACATCGATAAACATTTCCCATAATGAATTTGTTTGAGAGAGTAAATGAGTTAATGACTGAGAGACAGAGACACAAAGGTACATAGAGAGTGAGATAGAGAGAAAAGAGAATGAAAGTGAGAGAGAGAGAGATGAGAGAAAAGGGAGAGAGAGAGAGAGCAGAGAGAGAGAGAGAGAGAGAGGAGAGAGAGGAGAGAGAGGGAGAGAGAGAGAGAGAGAGAGAGAGAGAGAGAGAGAAAGAGAGAGAGAGAGAAAGAGAGAGAGAGAATTGAATTGAATTGAATTGAATACATTTTATTTAAAGAGGGTTATGGCATAAGCAAATATATTTTTTACAACCAACCTATGGACAAAAGAACACCGAAAAACTTCTCAACCAAACAACTGAGAAACACAATTCTGTTCAAAGAAAAGTGGAAAAAAGCATCCAAGATGTAAAATACATAATTATTGTAAGCATAAAACTAAACAAAACCTGACTGGGGAGAGAGAGAGAGAGAGAGAGGGAGAGGAGAGAGAGAGAGAGGAGAGACGAGGGGAGAGAGAGAGAGAGAGAGAGAGAGGAGAGAGAGAGAGAGTGAGAGAGCCTGAGCAATTTTGCAAACATTATTTTAAAAAATCTAAAAAGCATCCAACTTCCTAATCATGTAAATAGCCATATTGATAATATTAAGAAAAATGATGATGAAGAAGATGATGATGATAATAACAATAATAATGACGATGAGGATGTGAGAGAGAGGAGACACAAAGTGTGTAGATGTGTGTATTTGTATATGTATATATTTGTATATGTTTGTCCATATATACATGTATAAATCTATGAAAACACTGCGCTCACCATTGGAATTATTGTATGGGTTATAGCTGCTGTCATTGTGGTTTTATACTTTACCAAGCAATAATGGAGAGAACAAACATGACTAAACAACGAGAGGAGTACAGCCTTTCATATGGTGTGAGTGAACACCTGCAAACTGTTTGCCACTTTGATAAATGACCCCTTCCTTCAGGCTGCACTTTGCTGCTATGTGGTTTCTTTCTGCAGCAGCAAACACATCTCGTGACCCTCTCCATGAGCGTGGGGCAAAAGGCGAGGCGGAGTTATGGGGTGTGTGAGGCAGAGGCAGGCAGCAGGGTGGTTTGCATGGAAATGAGGAGGGCAGGGAAGAGGCGGAGAAGGCAAGGCCCCTGCATCAGGATGCTCTTCATTCCTGCCTGCACAGCTCCTCACTTGCTGCCAGAGGGCTAAGGCAATGTCCCTGCATCAGGATGCTCTTCATTATGCACAGCTCATCAGGACCTGGCTCTGCTCTCTGCTTCTCTCACTTCAAAGGCAGTTTTGTGGTAGATATTGACGCTTTGCTGCTGGTGAATGACATCAGTTGTGGAACACCATGTGTTTTCTTTCTTTTTTCCCTTTTGATTAAAGATGCTGGAAATACTCCAGAGGTATGAGCCTACTATACGCTTGTTAGTAAATATGAGTGTATATATGGGCATGTATGTATGCTAGTGTACCTTTGTGGATATTACATGTGCACACATGCATGTATATGTGAGTGCTTGTATACACACACATGCACATGTATGTACACTCCTACACACATGTATATTCACCTATACACACATGCACACTGGTATCTACTGTGTGCAGGCAGATAGAGATATACATACATCCTGCCATCCACCCACATACCCACCTCCCCGCACACAGACTAGGACATTAAGAGAACCGACAAGTTCATCAGTCAGCAAATGCCATGTTTAAAAGCCAGCCACACTGAAACAGAAACCAATATAGGCCAAAAGACAGTTTATGGCGGGGTGGGGGAGGGGGGTGTTCATTACCACTGTTGACAGGGACTGTGTCCAGACCTTTAGCTGCTGGGGTGACCAGCACTTACATCGGTCGTCTGATTAATCGCCCTTGTTCCCACTGACTGTGCTGTTTTCTGGTTACAGGAATTAGCGGGAGGGGGAGGGGGGAGAGAAAGAAAGAGACAGACAGAGAGAGACGGACAAAGACAGAGTCTGCGAGAGTCAAAGACAGAGACAGTGACTCATAAGTAATGTTCATTAGATAAAACAACAGAATAAATCCAGAGAAAATGTCAAACAGCACAATAGGATAAAGAAATCATTAACTATCATTAACTCTGCCTATAATGTTTGTCTGAATACATACAATACAAAACAATACATACATACATACTTCTATATCTATATATCTAGCCAGACAAATAGATAGAGAGACAGAGAGAGGAAGAAAGAGAGAGAGCGAGAGAGCGAGAGAGACAGACACACAGACACTCAGACACACAGAGATGGACATGACAGACAGGCAGATAGAGACAAAAAGACACACAGACACGCAGACAATCAAACAAACAGACAGAGCGCCAGAACCAACAGACAGAGAGAAGGAGACAGAGAGGAAGAGACAGAGAGATGTTGCTATATTGGAACACTGAGCAGCCCATTCCAGAGCTGTTCTCTACAGGCGACCATTTCTGATCAGCACTCTCATCACTGCCTCAGCCTCTATCGACAGAAATTGCCGGCAGATCTGCCTCCCTGTGCCGAGTTCACAAAGAGATGGACGGATGCCTCCATGGCAGCTCTATCCAGGGAGTTATGACCAGGGCCCAGGTGATATGCTTGCAGGGAAACTGACGTCCCAGTTCCAGTCAATATTGGAAAGAGCGGAAATTCCACCCAGGCTCTTACTATTCATGAAGCAATCACACTGAAATATACGTCCTTTGCATCACAAGAAAGGTGTTTACTTTCCTCATCCTAAACAGATTTATCGCTCAGATAATCGACGCTGTAGTTCCAGAATCACTTGTAGCTTTCTATCAAACATCGGCACAGGTGAAATTGTTTTTGTAATCTACCACCTTTTTTTTTTATAGCAGCTAAACAGAAATGTCCATGTTATGTTTGCTGATGTGAGGAAGGAGTTTCTTCCTCGTCGTCGTCATCAAACACTCAGATCACCACCGTTGTCATATGAGCGAAAATGCGTTTCGCTGCCGTTAAGCACCTGATATGTCAGGCCCAGCGCATCCGACTTCGATGTGGGATATAATTATTATCTTTTAGTCTTTCTGGGGAAAAAAGCAGGAGAATGGACCAAGAAGGCAGAAAATAGACAAGGAGGTGACAGGAAGAAATGAATCAATGTAGCGACACAGATAGGGATAGGACAGAGAGAATTCCTTGCACATGATTTCCAGAAGGTGGGGATGCTATTCATTCTTACAGGACCCTGCCAAATCTTGACGTAGGGAAGGAAAGAGATAGATTCCAGTGGTCACAAGGAACCATAAACAAGTTTTGTTTTTAAACTATTTAGAAATGCTATCGAAATAACCACACCATTGCAGAATGGCTGACCTTATCTACGTCATCCCTGGCCTTTGGTTCATGTGCTGCCCAACCAAGCAGTGTGTACCTCCTGTGGACATTCTCTTGAGGACTGCAGGGCTTAGTCTGACAACTCTGCTCTGCTGTTGGCTGCAGCCACAACAAGGACTGTGCACAAGAGGGTTGCCTGGTCATGCCCGCTGACCCCCAGCTTGCAGCGTGTGTCTGTCTGTTGTCGAGGATGGTGTGCTGTCTGCACTGAGCGTTGGGATCTGACCGATTTATTTATAGATTTAGTTTCTTTGTTATGGATGATTGATGTTGTACCACGTCAGTCCATCAGCAGTGTGGGGATTAATCATTCAACAAATCACTAGATGCAGAATTTCAATAGATTAATTATTAGAATATAGATATAGAAGGAACTCTGTAGATGCACAGCAAGTACGACGGGTCAGAGAGAAGAGGCCCGATACAGGATGCACACATGGTTATGTTGCAGACTTACAATACAGGATGCACACATGGTTATGTTGCAGACTTACAATACAGGATGCACACATGGTTATGTTGCAGACTTACAATACAGGATGCACACATGGTTATGTTGCAGACTTACATTAGATTACAGGATGCACACATGGTTATGTGCAGACTTACAATACAGGATGCACACATAGTTATGTTGCAGACTTACAATACAGGATGCACACATGGTTATGTTGCAGACTTACAATACAGGATGCACACATGGTTATGTTGCAGACTTACAATGCAGGATGCACACATGGTTATGTTGCAGACTTACAATACAGGATGCACACATGGTTATGTTGCAGACTTACACTACAGGATGCACACATGGTTATGTTGCAGACTTACAATACAGGATGCACACGTGGTTATGTTTCAGACTTACAATACATGATGCACACATGGTTATGTTGCAGACTTACTATACAGGATGCACACGTGGTTATGTTTCAGACTTACAATACATGATGCACACATGGTTATGTTGCAGACTTACAATACAGGATGCACACATGGTTATGTTGCAGACTTACGATGCAGGATGCACACGTGGTTATGTTGCAGAGTTACAATACAGGATGCACACATGGTTATGTTGCAGAGTTACAATGCAGGATGCACACATGGTTATGTTGCAGACTTACAATACAGGATGCACACATGGTTATGTTGCAGACTTACGATACAGGATGCACACGTGGTTATGTTGCAGAGTTACAATGCAGGATGCACACATGGTTATGTTGCAGACTTACAATACAGGATGCACACATGGTTATGTTGCAGACTTACAATGCAGGATGCACACATGGTTATGTTGCAGACTTACGATACAGGATGCAGGCATGGTTATGTTGCAGACTTACAATACAGGTGCACTCATGGTTATGTTGCAGACTTCATACTTACACATCTCCTTATTTCATAAGCACAGCTCAATAGATGAAACAACATATAATAAAACCGGAGAAGATGTCAAAAGCACACCCCACTATAGGATAAAATAAATCATTAACCCTGTACAGGATGTGTTTGATTACCACAAATCCATCAACTCTCTGTTAGATTTCAAAATTTGATGAGTAAACCTTGTTTTTTGTTAAGTGTTCAGCAGCTTATGTGCCTTGCTGTTTATAACTAACATCACATGTTGGTTTTTTTTTCCAATACTGGATCTTCCAAGAATGCCAGAATCTGAAAACCCTGGCTTTATTTTTTAGAGAAAAGGAGAAAAACCTTAAAACAAAACATGAGCGTTTGGCTTGTTCTTGCTCTGTATTAGCATGTGGGCTTGATTCTACGTTGTTCTCGTTACTCCAAAACGCAAAGAGGTCTTGGTCAGTGTGAAGACAGTGGAAGGAACACTATATCTTATGTGATACCATAGTGAAGGACTTCGGTAAGTTGGGGGGCGTTGTTGCTGGTTGCTGGTTCCCTAACTTAGCACCCCGGGGGTCACCCAGAATATACTCTGACTCACTCACTGCACCTGGGTACTTCTGCGACTGCAAGTACTCACTGTATGACATGTTTGTGCGTATGGCTGTTTTCATGTTCCTCGCCATGTGGACAGCCATACTCCATCTTCAACAGATCTGTTGTCCAGTAATAGAGAGTACAGGTTGTTACCTCAAGAGCCTGTCTTGGCTGACACAGTCTCAACATACTATTTCAAAGCCCTCACATCTGACTGTGGGTGTGAGCAGCACTTTGTTTTTACATCTATCAACAAGTGACACAGCTTGAGCCAGGGGGATGGCCCTCAGTGTGACTGGAGCTGGTTGTTGAGGGCACTAGTGAAGAGACACAGTGGCGCTTCAGGGCTGAAGCTTTAATTTTGATTTCGATTAGCTGTTGCTCTGCAGACTGATGGATTGACACCTGGAGACCCATTCCCTCGCCTGGGGTGGGAGGCTGTGGAGAAAGGGGGATGGGGGTCTCTTTCTGTCTGTTTGTGTTTGTTTGTCTGTCTGTCTGACTCTCTGTCTCTGCCTTCCCACACATCTTTGTGCCTGTCTGTCTATTGGCCACCTTTCTCTGTCTCTGTCTGTCTCTGTGTCTGTCTGTCTGTCTGTCTCGTGATATGGAAAAAGGCTATAAAGATTGGGTTGTGTCCTGTAAGAAAAAAAGAAGATAAAGTAAGGGAGGGGATGGAGAAGAAAATGTACAAGTATAAAATTTTATGGCCATTTAAAAATTCAGATCGCTTTCCTGAGACAGGGTAAAAGAGATACACGTGCCTTTAGAATCGTCTGCTCAACGCCGCATGAAGACACTTGTCAGTCATGACAAAACGTGGCGCTGATAATGAAAAGAAACAGAAAAGAAGTACAAAAACAACGACATACTTCAATAGAGAGAAGGGTGAGGTCATGAGGTGGAGGAAGAGGGTCCCTCGAGGGGACAAAAGGAAGAGAGATAAGGTGACAAGACGTCCATCTAGCTCCTCCCCCTCCTCTCTCCCCCCCTTCCCGAACATCCACCACCCCCATCCTCTTACCCTCCACCTCCTTTATCATGCAGGAACTCGTGGAACGCTTTTCTCATGGAAATAAGACACAATGTAGGCTGCAAGATGGGTATTTCTTA
>CM054141.1:70993499-71023499 GCA_028751875.1 Rapana venosa
TGACGGCTGTCTGGTGTGACGGCTGTCTGGTGTGATGGTTGGTGTGATGGTTGGTGTGATGGTTGGTGTGATGGTTGGTGTGACGGCTGTCTGGTGTGATGGTTGGTGTGATGTCTGGTGTGACGGCTGTCTGGTGTGACGGCTGTCTGGTGTGATGGTTGGTGTGATGGTTGGTGTGATGGCTGGTGTGATGTCTGGTGTGACGGCTGTCTGGTGTGATGGTTGGTGTGATGTCTGGTGTGACGGCTGTCTGGTGTGACGGCTGTCTGGTGTGATGGTTGGTGTGATGGTTGGTGTGATGGCTGGTGTGAGGATGTCTGGTGTGACGGCTGTCTGGTGTGATGGTTGGTGTGATGTCTGGTGTGACGGCTGTCTGGTGTGACGGCTGTCTGGTGTGATGGTTGGTGTGATGGTGTGATGGTTGGTTGTGGTTGTCTGGTGTGACGGCTGTCTGGTGTGATGGTTGGTGTGATGTCTGGTGTGACGGTGTCTGGTGTGACGGCTGTCTGGTGTGATGGTTGGTGTGATGGTTGGTGTGATGGCTGGTGTGATGTCTGGTGTGACGGCTGTCTGGTGTGATGGTTGGTGTGATGTGTCTGGTGTGACTGTCTGGTGTGACGGCTGTCTTGTTGTTGGGTGTGATTTGGTGTGATGTTTGGTGTGGATGTCTGGTGTGACTGTTGTGTGTGTGGTTGGTGTGATGTCTGGTGTGACGGCTGTCTGGTGTGATGTGTGTGTTGGGTGTGTGTATTGGTCTGGTGTGACGGCTGTCTGGTGTGATGGTGGTTGGTGTGATGTCTGGTGTGACGGCTGTCTGGTGTTGTGGTTGGTGTGTGGTTGAGTGTGATGCTGGTGTGACGGCTGTCTGGTGTGATGGTTGGTGTGATGTCTGGGTGTTGGAGGCTGTCTGGTGTGATGGGTGGGTTGGTGTGATGTCTGGTGTGACGGCTGTCTGGTGTGATGGTTGTGTGATGTCTGGTGTGACGGCTGTCTGGTGTGATGGTTGGTGTGATGTCTGGTGTGACGGCTGTCTGGTGTGATGGTTGGTGTGATGTCTGGTGTGACGGCTGTCTGGTGTGATGGTTGGTGTGATGTCTGGTGTGACGGCTGTCTGGTGTGAGGGTTGGTTGGTGTGAGTGTCTGGTGTGATGTTCTGGTGTGACGGCTGTCTGGTGTGATGGTTGGTGTTGATGTCTGGGTTGTGACGGCTGTCTGGTGTGATGGTTGGTGTTGATGTCTGGTGTGACGGCTGTCTGGTGTGATGGTTGGTGTGATGTCTGGTGTGACGTGCTGTTGGTTTTGATTGGTTGGTGTTGTGATGTCTGGGTGTGGACGGCTGTCTGGTGTGAGGGTTGGTGTGATGTCTGGTGTGATGGTTGGTGTGATGTCTGGTGTGACGGCTGTCTGGTGTGATGTTGTGTGATGGTTGGTGTGATGTCTGGTGTGATGGTTGGTGTGATGTCTGGTGTGATGTCTGGTGTGATGGTTGGTGTGATGTCTGGTGTGATGTCTGGTGTGATGGTTGGTGTGATGGCTGGTGTGACGGCTGGTGTGACGGATGTCTGGTGTGATGGTTGCTGCTGATGCCGCAGCCCTGTTCCCTGCCACGCTTGCTGCTGATCTGGGCTGTTCCTTCACCGCTCTCTGCTTCTCTGTTGTTATTACTGGGGGAGGGCTGGCCATGATAAGCCGTACTCATAGACGTGGAATTGTGTGTGAGTGTGTGTGTGTGTGTGTGTGTGTGTGTGTGCGTCTGCGTGTGTGTACATACGTGCATTAGCAATCGCGCGCACGCGTTTGTGTGTATGTGTATGCGTTTGTGCATGTGCGCGTATGTGTGCCTGCATGCGTGCGTAAGTGTGTGTGCAGGCGTTTGTATATGAATGAGGGTGTGCACGCGTAAGCACATCAATGTGCCCATGCCTTTTTGCATATGTGTACACATCCCCATAGAATAAACAAGTTTATAGAATTACATACACACGTTGTCCTTGCTCCAGACCAAAGCAATTGATTGTAAACGGTGACAAGAAAGAAGAGACGCTCTTTATTGGATGGCGGCACAGGAGGCTGTACAGCAATTCGGTTTGTGTCCTTTCTGTCTTCTTGTGCCAGAGTGTGATTGTCTCCCCATGTTTGTGTTACCATTTAGATGACAACATTGACAAACCTCATACACACAGGGAGTGGATGGAAAAGAGCACATGAGCGCTTATTCCATTATCCTCGATATAAAAAAAAAATTAAAAAAAGAAAAAAGAATTTAGCTTGGCTTGCCTACTCTCTTGTTCTTGACAAACATATTCTGTGCTTTCTTTTGCAATCTTGTATGTTGTCTAACATCAAACAACAGATTTACCAGTCGTTGCCGTTTATCTGTTTATTTCATGAACCGTTCGTTGGCTTCTCTCATCTGCGACGTGCTAACTCCAATTTGAATTTGTTAAAACTATCTTGTTATCGGTTGCATGCTTGAGAAAAGGCTGAATGCTGCTTCTGCTGCTGCTGCTGCTCCTACTGCTCCTCCTGCTCCTGCTCCTGCCCCTCTTCTTCTTCTTTATAAGTCATCATCATTTGTTTTAGTATTATCATTGATTGTTATCGTTACTATTACCATCATCGTCGTCGTCATCACACACTCACACACACATACACATACACACGCACGCACGCACGCACGCACGCACGCACGCACGCACGCACGCACGCACGCACACACACACACACACACACACTATAGCAGCAGTTTGAAGCTTTAAAAAATATTTCGAGGATAATGGAATAAGCACTCAGGTGCTTTTGTTCATCCAGTCCCCGTGCGTATGCAGTTTTGTAACTTTTGTCATTCGTTCCCACCGGCACACAATGGCCTACTCTTCCAAAAAGCTGAACGGATTTTCACGTGTGCGCGAGATGTTCTGCGTGCGTTCGCACACGGGACCTCGGTTTATCGTCTCATCCGAAGGACTTTTGGGGAGAGTGGAGTCGGCACAGATATTAATTTCAGAGGAAAAATCCTCTTGAACAAGATTCGAACCCGAGTCAGCAGATCCCGAATGCATCCCTCTAACCACCAGGCTCCCCCGTCCCCTGTTTTAGTGCACTGCAGACCGGACCCCAGAGCAGAGACTGCCTCACTGCAGAGGATGGGGAAGATGGTTACATCATCAGCCGACCTCTCTGCCCTCGCTCGCTGCAATTATCTATTTCCTGCCAAGCGCGCGCGCGTGTGTGGTGTATGTGTGTGTGAGTGTGTGTATGTGAGTGTGAGTGTGTATGTGTGTGTGTGTGTGTGTGAGTGTGTGTATGTGTGTGTGAATTTGTGTGTGTGTGAATGGTGTGTTGTGTGTTGTGTGAGTGTGGTGTGTGTGTGTGTATGTGTGTGTGTGTTTGTGTGTGTATGTGAGTGTGTGTTTGTGTGTGTGTGCGTGTGTGAGTGTGTGTGTGTGAGTGTGTGTGTGTGTGTGTGTGTGTGTGTGATGTACTCTGCTCTCAGTGGCTGTGTATAACGTGTGAGGTCTGGAGTTCATAGAAGTGCCCCTGCTTTAGGCTCCTCTGCATCATTGGAGGAAAGGTCCTGAGGAGACAGGGATGCTAGCGAATGCTAACAACAACAATGACAACAATATCAATGACAAAATACACATATGCACACACACATCGACAGAGGAATGGATGAAAAAATTTACAAAACCGCAAAAAGCACATAAGTGCTTATTCCATTATCCTCGATATAAAAGAATAAATAAAAAAATAAATAAATAAAGATATACAGACGACAGACAGACAGACGACAGACAGACGACAGACAGACACACAGATAGACAGACAGACACAGACATACAGACGACAGACAGACACACAGATAGACAGACAGACGACAGACAGACAGACACACAGATAGACAGACAGACAGACGACAGACAGACAGACAGACATAAAGCCAGAAGACAAACAGACAGACAGACATAAAGCCAGAAGACAAACAGACAGACAGAAAGCCAGAAGACAGACAGACAGACAAACAGAAAGAAGAAGACATACACACAGACAGACAGTCTCTGTGAGAGGCCACAGGCAGGAGATTGGCACTAATACTGACCAAGGCCGAGATGTAAGCTCCACTGATGATGTAAGGCAACCTTCACTGCCTTCACCGCCTCTTTGCCCCCAGCAGCCTGTGGGCATCGTTACCCACTGTACTGGTCAAGCAGCCCAGTGGTCAGTGTCCGACAATTTATCTGACAGTCACTCAGGCCACCGCGGGTTCCAGTCTCTGCGGAGGTGTCATTTCAAGAGGATTTCTTTCTTCTGGAGTTTCTTTCTTTCTTTATTTGTACCACTTTAAGTCACGGCAGATTTCTCTGCGTGAAATTCGGGCTTCTCTCCCTGGGGAGAGCGCGTCGCCACAAGAGCAGCGCCATCCATTATTATTTTTTCTTTTTTCCTGTCTGCAACTGTATTTGTTTCCATATCAGAGTGGCTTTTTCTACAGAATTTTTCCAGGGACAACTCTTTTGTTGCCGTGGTTTCTTTTACGTGTGATAAATAAATATGTGTAACACACGGAACCTCAGTTTATCGTTAGCGTTAATACTGATTCCACATTGCTGAAGGTCCCTCAGAGAAGGCTGATAACCCTTACCCATTTGTTTTAGAAGAGTAGGAAAGCCATGCCTGGTGGTATGGACGTCACAGATATACCCAGCATGCACCCTGCTACACGTACACATACATGCACATACACACATATACACACAGATGACAGAATTTACAAAAACCGCATACACACGGGGGAATGGATGTCAAAAAGCACATAAGTGCTTATTCCATTATCCTCGATAAACATTTTAAAAAACACACGCGCGCGCATACATACACATACACACATGCACACATACCACACACGCACAACACACACACACACACACACCACACACACACACACACACACACCCCACACACACACACACACACACACACACACACAAACACACAACACACACACACACACACACACACACACACAAGCACACACACACCACCACACCACCACCACCACTCATGTACCCACCTTTTTTAACCACTTTATAATTTATTATGCTTGTCCGTCGTGCTCGACGATGACCTCCAAAATAGCAGAGGAGACAGCTACTGTTTCGGAAATTGAGAAGAAATTTGATTATAGTGGAGATGCCTTGCCCACAGTACATCCCCACTCTATCAGCCAAGAGGTGTTCTCCAAAGGCCAACCAGTCCCCAGGGCTGCAGCACACAAGGACTGTGCAAGTCAAGCCTCCTAGACAGAGTGTCATAGTCAATCACTAAAGACTAAGATCTATACTACTTCTGGTAATAATGTTATCATCGAATTAATATAGCGCTGTATCTTGTAAGAACAAATCAAAGCGCTTGCTTTCAGCCTGTGTCATACACAGGCAATCGATGACGACAGCTAGTTCATTGTCTGGTGCATTGTCCACCACAGCACTGACATAACTGCATCCCTACTTCTGCACAGACACGATCCAACACGATTGATCACTGCCCTCTGCCTTTAATCAAGCCCTGGCCCCCCATGTCTGATCTTGCCAAGCTCTGTGTGTGTGTATGCGCACGCGCGCGCGTGTGTGCGTGCGTGCGTTTGTGTGTATGTGTGTATGTGTGTGTGTGACGCAAACAGGGAGCCGGACCATTTGGTGCGAGTTTATGACTCCGCTATTTGTGGCCTGGCTGTGGGTTGTTGGGGGTGGGTGGGGTGGGGTGGGGTGGGGTGGTGGGAGTTTCTGGAAGGACTTGCATGATGAAGAGTGGCGCGTGTTCGTCACTGCCAGCCCCCCCCCCCCCCCCCCCCCCCCTTCCCAAAGTCATGGTGTTGCCTCTGTTGTGTGTGTGTGTGTGTGTGTGTGTGTGTGCTGTCGTGTGGTGTGTGTGTGTGTGTGTGTGGGTGTGTGTGTGTGTGGTGTGTGTGTGTGTGTGGAGGAGTGGGTGTGTTTAGAAACTGGGTGTTCATGGAGATGTTTATGTCCTGCGTTTGGTCTGTGTCTGTGTATGGCTGTGTCTTTCGGATTGTCTTTCCGTGTGTCTCTATGTGTTTCTGGGTCTGTTTTAATTTCTATTTCTGTCTGTCTGTTTGTGTGTCTGTCTATCTCTGTGTGTCTGTGTGTGTGTCTGTATGTATGCCTGTGTGTGTGTCTGACAGTCTGTCTTTCTCTCTCTCAGATTTCTCCCTAAAATGAGAGGAGTCCCTGCCATAAATATATTCCTTAAAAAAACATGAAGAAGGGCCGACCTTTCTTAGTGTGTATACACACACAGGTACAGGAGAGACAGAGACACAGAGATAGACACACAGACAGACAGGTAGACATACAAAGAGAGGGGGAGGGTGTATTTGAGGATGCCAACCCCCCCCCCCCCCCCTCCAGCCCCACTCCCTTAGAAATTTCTACCATAGCGAAAACAACAAAATATCAACAAAACACAACCAACTAGCCCCCCCCCCCCCCCCTTCCATCCCTCCAAACAAAAGTTAACAAGCAACAATAAAAAACATCGACATATCTGACTTCTGCACTTTTGAATTTTCACTCAAATAGTAGTAGAGCAGCAGTAGCGGTAGCGTCAGTGGTGTCGTTAAGTGATGGTTGTCCTAAAGTGGACAGGCTCAACAGCGATAAGAACTCCTCCACGGGTCTGAACATCCCCGTATGCAAACTTACCTTCTCCTTTCCTTCACTAGATGGCAGCTAATCATAGACTGCAAAGTGCAACAAGACAAACGATGCCAAATCTGACCAGCCGCCATGGCGCAGGGGTTAGCGCCTTGGATTTCGGATTGGAAGATCACGGGTTCGATTCCCATAAGAGTCATAGAAATTTTTCAGACTCTGGCCGGCTCCTACCCAGAGTGAGTGTGCTGTGGGCTCAGTGGAAAGACTGGGACCATACAGTCGAGCTTCATCCACTTAACGGATGCGAGTTTGAGAGTGTTGCTCAAATTACCTGTACTGCACAACCCTGCAGGGCCCGGTTGACGCGGGGATATATTATGATAGTAAGCGTGGAGTACAACCCTGTCAAGTAGTCTCAAAGCATATGCACTTCCACAGCAGCGTCATTACGTCATCCTCATTGTCATTGATCATCATGCAATAAAAAAACAAACCCTGCCTCTGATTCAGTGGTCCCAGTTGCTCTGGTCTCATGGTGACCTCAGACTTGGTTTGCCCAAACACTTCTGTGCCTGTGGTGAGCTTGTGTCAAAGCCTTTAGGGCTGGAGGTTCAGGGAGTACGGTCGTTGGAGGACGTTGTGGTGGCTGCCACCTCGGGTGGGCAACTCACTCAGTCTGGCTCAGCGACTGAGCTAATACTGTCATTAGTAGGGGGCTCAGTAGGTGGTGTCCTGCGTATGTTAGCTCAGAAAAAGCACCACTGAACACCACCAAAGTGACCCAGCAGCAGTGCAGGGCCCCTCTGGCTGGTGGCTTCACGGCGGCCTTATATTGATAGGCTCCCTGTGGACATCCGACCCTGGGGATGAGACATAACGAATCTGGTATGGCTGTGGCGGGGAGATAGGGATGAGCAGCGAGGGAAAAGCAGGTCATGGGTGTCACAGATGACGAGGTAGCAAAAAATAAAGGGAAAAAACCGATTCCAAATCTGGTAATTGCTGTTCGTTGTGTTTGTGAGTCTGGGAATGGGACAAAACAAGAGATTTCCTGGGAGGGTAAGGGAGTACTTGTTTCGCGTTTATGTCTCGATTGAGTTTTGTATTTATACATATTACTTTTATTGCTAATACTCTGGGTGATATTTTCATGTATGTTGATAGAGAACGTTAGTGCTATCATCGTCATCATCATCAGACCCGTGACCTTGGCCGTCGTGGGGGAGACACGAAAGACGATGCCGTGGTAAGCCTCCTCCATCCATCTCGGTCCTCGGCTCTGCGCAGTAGTGCCGAGTCATTCATCCTGGTCCATTCTCTGATGTTGTCCATCCATGACTTGTTCTGTCTTCCCCTCTTTCTGCCACCTTCGAGTGTTCCCTGCAGTACTGCTTTTGGCAGAGTGTTGTGGCGGGTGACGTGGCCGAACCATGTCAGCTTTTTCTTTTTGACGATGGTGAGAAGGGGTTCCTGTGGACCTACCAGCCGTGTTATTTTACTCTTGACAAATTCATTGGTCTTTCGTTCTCTCCAGGATATGCCCAGCAGTTTTCTATGGCATTTTGTTTCAAATGACTGGATTGGCTTTGCTGTTTCAGCAGTCAATGTCCAGGTTTCACTTCCGTACAGCAGGATAGTCTGAATTAGGGCTTTGTAGAGCTTTAGTTTGATTGGGAAACTGATCTCTTTACTTTTCCATATGGTGGTGAGTTTTGTCATGGAAGATGTTGCCATGACTATTCTGACTTTGATTTCTGTCGTTGATCGCCCGTCCTTTGTGAGAGTAGCGCCAAGGTATTTAAAAGCGTCTACCTCCTCCAGTTGTTGGCCGTTCATGTAAATTTTAGCAGTGGCGTTGCTCGCGCTGTTCACAAGTACTTTACTTTACTCCGAGCTCACCTCCATCCCATATGCTCCAGCTCTGTTCTCAAGTCTGGTCGTAAGATCTTGCAGCTCTGTGTTACTTCCGCCCATGAGGTCAATGTCATCGGCAAACCGCAAGTTGTTGAGCGGTCTGCCGCCAATGGAGATGGTAGAGTTGAAATCATGGAGGGTCTCTCTCATAATGTTTTCCAAGAACAGATTAAACAGAATTGGAGATAACAGGCATCCTTGTCGGACCCCAACTGTGGTTTTGAAGTAGTCTCCGACCTGATTGCTCAGAAGGACTGCACTGCTTGCGGTGTTGTATAGTGCTTGAATGGTTTGCACTAGTCCTTCTTCAATGCCAAACATTCTGAGGACCTGCCACAGGCCTTCGTGCCATACTCTGTCGAAAGCCTTCTTGAAGTCGATGAAGTTGTGGAACAGGTCTCTCTGATGTTGAAGATGTTTTTCCATCAGGATGTGGCAGTTAAAAATCTGTTCGATTGTGCTCCTGCCTGCCCTGAACCCAGCTTGTTCCTCTGCAAGGTGTTCTTCTGCCTCCTTATTGAGTCCATTCAAAATAACTTTGAGCATGATCTTGCTGGCGTGGCTGATGAGGCTGATTGTTCTATAGTTTTGGCATTGGCGTAAATTCCCCTTCTTGGGCAGGGGTATGATGAGTGATTGTGTCCATTCTGTTGGCCACTGTTTTGTCTCCCAAATCTTTTGACAGATAGCTGTAACATGTGTGATGACTGTTTCGCCACCATGCTTGAGCAGCTCTGCTGGTATGTTGTCTGCTCCTGGGGACTTTCCTACTGGTAAGCTGCGGATGGCTTCTTCCACTTCTTCCCTCAGTATAGGTAATGGCGAGGGTGCTCTTGATGTTGCTGCTTTCTCTTCTATTATGCTCTTGTCAGGTTGTATTGGGTAGTTGTACAGTTCTTGACAATACTCAGACCACCTGTTCAATGCAGCTGAGCTTTCTGTGAGGAGGTTTCCGGAGCTGTCTTCAATGACTGATGATTTGGTTTGAAGTGGTTTTGTGAGTTTCTTCAGGGTGTCGTATGCCTTTTTACTGTTGCCCACTTTCATGCTTTTTTCGATCTCATCACATTGATCACTGATCCACTTCTCTCTGGCCTTTAAAATTGACTTCTTCACAAGATTGCTGGCCTCTCGGTATTCTTTAGGGTTGGAAGACCTGGTTGGTTTCAGTACTCTTCTTGTATCGCAGAGGTCCAAGATGTCATTGGTAGTCCATGGCTGGTGTTTATTCCTCTGACGACCGAGTACCTCCTCTGCTGTTTCTCGGACTGCCTCATTAAAGTTGTTGGTGAGGTCATTGATGTCATTGTCCAGGAGGCTTAATGCCGCAAAACGTCCGTTAGTGCTAAGCCGTTTACAAATGATTCCCAGTTACGTTTGGACCGGCTTCTCACAGTTGAAGGCTCAAATCCCGTTAGCGACAAGTAAACCCTGAAAGGACCTGCCTACCCACCTCGCAGACGTTCCTATCGGCAGACAAGGTGTTCACACACACGCCACCTAGAACAGTGCCGTAGTTCTCCTATCAGCTTCAGAACTTTCCTACATATTTCCCAGTTGGGGATTTGTGGGTGTAGTCGCCTCTAAAAGCGTTGCTCTCCCCATCGTGTAATGGAACATACAGTCTGTGGGGAGTGAAAAGAAGAGTAGACGTTTTGTGATGATGGTGGTGGTGGTGGTGGAAGTGATGGTGGTGATGAAGGTAGTAGTAGCAGTAGTAGTAGTAGTAGTAGTAGTAGTAGTAGTAGTAGTAGTAGTAGTGTGAGAGTGGTGTGAGTATGATTATTATGTGTGTGCGCGCGCATGTGTGCATATGTGAGCGTATGTGTGTGTGTGTGTTTGTGTGTGTGTGTGTGTGTGTGCGTGTGTGTGTGTGAGTGTGCACTTGCGTTTGTGTTGTTGTTGTCTTCAATTCAACGTCTGTTCACTCTAAGTGATATTAGACGGGAAAAGTGGAAAGTGTAATGAAAGTTAAAGAAAGGAGAGGAAGGAGTGGAAGGAGAAAAGATTAAGAAATGGCATCAGTGTCGGTGTTTTTGTGCTTCAAAAAAATTAGAAAGTTATTAATGATAATAACACAACAACAACAATAATAATAATCATCATCATCATCATGTTAAACAGGAGCAAAATTTAAACTCAACAAAACGAAACAGGAAACAATACTTATGTAACTAAATAAATATTCAAGTGGACTATGCAATACACATCCAGCAATGGCAAAGGCTAACTTTGAATTTTCAAATACTTTTTCCAGAGACTGCTCAGAAAATGCAGGTACAAAAAGGATTTATAACAGAATACTCAAATATGATATGAGTATTGGAAATACGATCTCCATATAGACTTCTGACAATTTTGCAAAATTTTGTAAGGAACGCATTTAATTCCATCCTAAAATAACCCTTCTTACGGTTAGTAAACTCGAATCTGTTTGAGAAGGAGCCAAATAACAAGAAATATGGGCAGTGGTCAGACAACTTTTTAAATATGGTTCCTTGAATTGATCAGATTTTTAAAATTTACCCTATGACGTTTGTTGTACTATACGGTATCCCGCCTGTGTGTCTGTGTGTGTGGGGGTTGGGGGTGGGGGGTGGGGGGGTGGAGGTGGTATGTACGAGCATGCACACGGGAGAAAGCATGTCTATGCACACGCGGGTGCAGGCAAGTGTGTGCGCGTAGAAACACTTTGCCAACAGTTACCAAAGCCAGATAGTCAGCCGAGCCAGATGTCTGAGGCCAGTGGTGGACTGGGAAAGAGGCAGGCAGAGGCAGATCCCCGCTTTGTGTTGATGCGGACCCAACCCCCCGTGTCCTCGGTGTACAGTCTGCAGTCAGTGTACAGTCTGCAGTTAGTGTACAGTCTGCAGTTAGTGTACAGTCTGCAGTTAGTGTACAGTCTGCAGTTACTGTACAGTCTGCAGTTAGTGTACAGCGCTGCAGTTAGTGTACAGTGCTGCAGTTAGCGTACAGTCTGCAGTCAGTGTACAGCGCTGCAGTTAGTGTACAGTGCTGCAGTTAGTGTACAGTCTGCAGTCAGTGTACAGCGCTGCAGTTAGTGTACAATCTGCAGTTAGTGTACAGCGCTGCAGTTAGTGTACAGCGCTGCAGTTAGTGTACAGCGCTGCAGTTAGTGTACAGCGCTGCAGTTAGTGTACAGTCTGCAGTTAGTGTACAGTGCTGCAGTTAGTGTACAGCGCTGCAGTTAGTGTACAGCGCTGCAGTTAGTGTACAGTCTGCAGTTAGTGTACAGTCTGCAGTTAGTGTACAGTATGCAGTCAGTGTACAGCGCTGCAGTTAGTGTACAGCCTGCAGTTAGTGTACAGCCTGCAGTTAGTGTACAGTCTGCAGTTAGTGTACAGCCTGCAGTTAGTGTACAGTCTGCAGTTAGTGTACAGCCTGCAGTTAGTGTACAGCGCTGCAGTTAGTGTACAGCTTGCAGTTACTGTACAGTCTGCAGTTACTGTACAGTCTGCAGTTAGTGTACAAACTGCAGTTAGTGTACAATCTGCAGTTAGTGTACAATCTGCAGTTAGTGTACAATCTGCAGTTAGCCACGTCTGGAGTCAGCGTTAGTGGTTAGTGTAAAGTCTGCAGTCAGTGTACAGCGTTGCAGTTAGTGTACAGCGCCGCAGTTAGTGTACAGCGCCGCAGTTAGTGTACAGTATGCAGTAAGTGTACAGCGCTGCAGTTAGTGTACAGTCTGCAGTCAGTGTACAGCGTTGCAGTTAGTGTACAGCGTTGCAGTTAGTGTACAGCGTTGCAGTTAGTGTACAGCGCCGCAGTTAGTGTACAGCGCTGCAGTTAGTGTACAGCGCTGCAGTTAGTGTACAGCGCTGCAGTTAGTGTACAGTCTGCAGTTAGTGTACAGTCTGCAGTTAGTGTACAGCCTGCAGTTAGTGTACAGTCTGCAGTTAGCGTAAGCGCTGCAGTTAGTGTACAGTCTGCAGTTAGTGTACAGCGCTGCAGTTAGTGTACAGTCTGCAGTTAGTGTACAGTCTGCAGTTAGTGTACAGCCTGCAGTTAGCGTACAGCGCTGCAGTTAGTGCACAGTCTGCAGTTAGTGTACAGTCTGCAGTTAGTGTACAGTCTGCAGTTAGTGTACAGCGCTGCAGTTAGTGTACAGTCTGCAGTTAGTGTACAGTCTGCAGTTAGTGTACAGTCTGCAGTTAGTGTACAGTCTGCAGTCAGTGTACAGCGCTGCAGTTAGTGTACAGCGCTGCAGTTAGTGTACAGTCTGCAGTTAGTGTACAGTCTGCAGTTAGTGTACAGTCTGCAGTTAGTGTACAGTCTGCAGTTAGTGTACAGTCTGCAGTTAGTGTACAGTCTGCAGTTAGTGTACAGTCTGCAGTCAGTGTACAGTCTGCAGTTAGTGTACAGCGCCGCAGTTAGTGTACAGTCTGCAGTTAGTGTACAGCGCTGCAGTTAGTGTACATCGCCGCAGTTAGTGTACAGTCTGCAGTTAGTGTACAGCGCTGCAGTTAGTGTACAGTCTGCAGTTAGTGTACAGTCTGCAGTTAGTGTACAGTCTGCAGTCAGTGTACAGCGCTGCAGTTAGTGTACAGCGCCGCAGTTACTTTACAATATGCAGTTAGCCATGGCTGGAGTCAGCGTTAGTGGTTAGTACACAGTCTGCAGTTGGTGTACAGCCTGCATTTAGTTTACAGTCTGCAGTTAGTGAACAGTCTGCAGTTAGTGTTCAGTCTGCAGTTAGTGTACAGCGCCGCAGTTAGTGTACAGTCTGCAGCTAGTGTACAGCGTTGCAGTTAGTGTACAGCGCCGCAGTTAGTGTTCAGCGCTGCAGTTAGTGTACAGCCTGCAGTTAGTGTACAGCGCTGCAGTTAGTGTACAGCCTGCAGTTAGTGTACAGCGCTGCAGTTAGTGTACAGTCAGCAGTTAGTGTACAGTCTGCAGTTAGTGTACAGTCTGCAGTTAGTGTACAGTCTGCAGTTAGTGTACAGTCCGCAGTTAGTGTACAGTCTGCAGTTAGTGTACAGTCTGCAGTTAGTGTACAGTCTGCAGTCAGTGTACAGTCTGCAGTCAGTGTACAGCGCTGCAGTTAGTGTACAGCGCTGCAGTTAGTGTACAGTCTGCAGTTAGTGTACAGTCTGCAGTTAGTGTACAGTCTGCAGTTAGTGTGCAGTCTGCAGTCAGTGTACAGCGCTGCAGTCATTGTACAGCGCTGCAGTTAGTGTACAGTCTGCAGTTAGTGTACAGTCTGCAGTTAGTGTACAGTCTGCAGTCAGTGTACAGCGCTGCAGTTAGTGTACAGTCTGCAGTTAGTGTACAGTCTGCAGTTAGTGTACAGTCTGAAGTCAGTGTACAGCGCTGCAGTTAGTGTACAGTCTGCAGTTAGTGTACAGTCTGCAGTTAGTGTACAGTCTGCAGTCAGTGTACAGCGCTGCAGTTAGTGTACAGCGCCGCAGTTAGTTTACAATATGCAGTTAGCCATGGCTGGAGTCAGCGTTAGTGGTTAGTACACAGTCTGCAGTTAGTGTACAGCCTGCAGTTAGTTTACAGTCTGCAGTTAGTGAACAGTCTGCAGTTAGTGTACAGTCTGCAGTTAGTGTACAGCGCCGCAGTTAGTGTACAGTATGCAGTCAGTGTACAGCGCTGCAGTTAGTGTACAGCGCCGCAGTTAGTGTACAGTCTGCAGTTAGTGTACAGTCTGCAGTTAATGTACAGTCTGCAGTTAGTGTACAATCTGCAGTTAGCCACGTCTGGAGTCAGCGTTAGTGGTTAGTGTACAGTCTGCAGTTAGTGTACAGCCTGCAGTTAGTGTACAGTCTGCAGTTAGTGTACAGCACTGCAGTTAGTGTACAGCACTGCAGTTAGTGTACATCACTGCAGTTAGTGTACAACACCGCAGTCAGTGTACAGTCTGCAGTTAGTGTACAGCGCCGCAGTCAGTGTACAGTCTGCAGTTAGTGTACAGCGCCGCAGTTAGTGTACAGTCTGCAGTTAGTGTACAGCGCTGCAGTTAGTGTACAGCCTGCAGTTAGTGTACAGCGCTGCAGTTAGTGTACAGCGCTGCAGTTAGTGTACAGCGCTGCAGTTAGTGTACAGCGCTGGAGTTAGTGTATAGCGCTGCAGTTAGTGTACAGCGCTGCAGTTAGCCACGTCTGGAGTCAGCGTTAGTGGTTAGTGTACAGCCTGCAGTTAGTGTACAGTCTGCAGTTAGTGTACAGTCTGCAGTTAGTGTACAGTCTGAAGTCAGTGTACAGTCTGCAGTCAGTGTACAGTCTGCATTTAGTGTACAGTCTGAAGTTAGTGTACAGTCTGAAGTCAGTGTACAGTCTGCAGTTATTGTACAGCGTTGCAGTTAGTGTACAGCGCCGCAGTTAGTGTACAATATGCAGTTAGCCATGGCTGCAGTCAGCGTTAGTGGTTAGTGTACAGCGCTGCAGTTAGTGTACAGTCTGCAGGTAGTGTATAGTCTGCAGGTAGTGTATAGTCTGCAGGTAGTGTATAGTCTGCAGGTAGTGTATAGTCTGCAGTCACTGTACAGCGCTGCAGTGTCGCAGGTCCTCATTAACTGCTGCTGGGGTTGTTCTTGTTGTTCTTGTTGATGCTGCTGCTTCTGTGATTGTTCCTCAGGTTGAGCACCCTGGCGGTCACCTCACCACACATTGCAGTCACTGTGAGACCTTAAGTACTCTCTGGATGAGAAGTCTACGTGTGCAGCTGTTTTAGTGACCTCAACATATAGACAGCCGCACTTCAACTTCAGAATAGTTGTCTCCTTTATTGGAGAATAGAATTGTTATGCGAGGAGCGCATCATGGTTGAGGTGATATTCAATGCATAAAACCATTTCAAATTAGGCTCTGGCACTTCGCTGACTTTACCTCTTATTGAATTAAACCCACGACCTTCCGACCAGCAGTGCAGTGCACTAACCACACGGCCCCTGGTGGCTGGCTCACAACGCAAACAACCTGTCTGCTAAGAGAAGACGCCAATGAGTTCTCCCGATATGCCGGACACTCCTTTGATGGACACAGGTTTGAGTCTGGCGAGCATTGGCTGCTGCCGTTTCCACAGAGAATAAAGTAGATACAGACTCTGTATTATCACCATGATTTTTCCTGCTCACTGATGATATGATAGGCATTGGCTCCTGCAGCTTCCACAGAGAGAGAGAGAGAGAGAGAGAGAGAGAGAGAGAGAGAGAGAGAGAGAGAGGAGAGAGAGAGAGAGAGAGAGAGAGAGAGAGAGAAGAGAATAAAGTAGATACAGACTCTGCATCATCACCATGATTTTTCCTGCTCATTGATTATATGACTGGCATGGGCTGCAGTTTCCACAGAGAATAAAGTAGATACAGACTCTGCATCATCACCATGATTTTTCCTGCTCACTGATTATATGACAGGCATTGGCTCCTGCAGCTTCCACAGAGAGAGAGAGAGAGAGAGAGAGAGAGAGAGAGAGAGAGAGAGAGAGAGAGAGAGAGAGAGAAGAGAGAGAGAGAGAGAGAGAGATAAAAGTAGATACAGACTCTGTATCATCACCATGATTTTTCCTGCTCATTGATTATATGACAGGCATGGGCTGCAGTTTCCACAGAGAAAAACAAATGTATACAGACCCCCGTGTCACCAAAATAATTTTTCAGGCTCATTGACTATATTTGTTTATGGCGGGTGTTGGCTGCATTTTCCATAGAGAATAAAGTGGACACACACCTCGTGTCTTCATCACTTTTCCTGCTCATTGATTATATGACAGGCATGGGCTGCAGTTTCCTCAGAGAATAAAGTAGATACAGACTCTGCATCATCACCATGATTTTTCCTGCTCACTGATTATATGACAGGCATTGGCTCCTGCAGCTTCCACAGAGAGAGAGAGAGAGAGAGAGAGAGAGAGAGAGAGAGAGAGAGAGAGAGAGAGAGAGAGAGAGAGAGAGAGAGAGAGAGAGAGAGAATAAAGTAGATGATTTTTCCTGCTCATTGATTATATGACAGGCATGGGCTGCAGTTTCCACAGAGAAAAACAACTGTATACAGACCCCCGTGTCACCAATATAATTTGTCATGCTCATTGCGGGTGTTGGCTGCAGTTTCCACAGAAAATAAAGTGGACCCCCCCCCCCCCCCCGTGTCCTCTACATCACTTTCCTGCTCACAGACGCCTGGCGGCCATTGACTGTCCACTTCTTAGCCAGTGGGGCGGGCCCCGTTACCCTGGTTTACGTGTGATGGGCAAGTGTCTGCTGTGTGAGCTGACCCCCCCCCCCTCCCCCTCTCTCTCCTGTAACGTGTCTGCATCCAGGGGCTGTGGTTTATGCTGTGTTTGGAATGGGCACTGCACTGCACTGCTGCTCCCAAGTCATTCTCATCTTCTCCTATCGCTGTCTCTATGCTTGTCTCTGCCTCTGTCAGCCTCTCTCTTCTCTCTCTCTCTCATCTCTCTCTCTCCTCTCTCTCTCTCTCTCTCTCTCTCTCTCTCTCTCTCTCTCTCTCTCTATCTCTCTCTCTCTCTCTCCTCTCTCTCTCTCTCCTCTCTCTCTCTCTCTCTCTCTCTCTCTCTCTTTCTCTGGTTGAGTGTTTCTGTCTGTCTGTGTCTCTCTGTCATTGTCTCTGCTTGTCTGTCTCTCTCTCTTTCTCTCTTTCACCCTATCCCCTTCTCTCTCCCTCTCTCTCCCCTATGTGTGACAGTTCCTCCATCCTACTGCGATATCCGATATCCGCTACCTTTTACAGTGACATGTGCACACATGTTCAATTATGTATAAACAATACCGTGTTCTGGTTACCGCTCGCGAAGAATCGTTGATATTGTACAGTGTTCTATTTTGTTGTTATATTTCTCGATTTCGATCCCCTCCCCCAATTACCCATTTGTGAAGGGGTTGAAAAACCTAACACATTAAATTTTTGTCATTGTCATTGTCATTGTCCCCTCTCTACATCTCTCTCTTCTCTCTCTCTCTCCTCCTCTCTCTCTCTCTCTCTCCTCTCTCTCTCTCTCTCTCTCGTCCATGTTTCTTCTCTCTCCCTCTCTCCCACTCCCTATCACCCCTCTCCTTCTCTCTCTCTCTCTCGCCCCCCTCTCTCCCCCCTCTCTCTCTGTTTTTATCGGGTAGAAGAGGCCAGACACAAAGTCAGGTGCAGGGACAGCGAAGCGCCTTCCACCCTGGTTGATGAGGTCAGCGAGGTGCAGAGCAGCAGGCTGCTGTGCAGTGTAGGGCTCCCATCTCCACACCACAGGCTGCTGTGCAGTGTAGGGCTCCCATCTCCACACCACAGGCTGCTGTGCAGTGTAGGGCTCCCATCTCCACACCACAGACTGCTGGTCCATTGTCTGTCAGCATCCCTCCCTGCCTCCCTGCCTCCCTCCCTACCTCCCTCCCTCCCTCCCTCCTTCCCTCCCTCCCTCCCTGCCTCCCTCCCTGCCTCCCTCCCTGCCTCCCTCCCTCCCTCCCTGCCTCCCTCCCTCTGCCTCCCTGCCTCCCTCCCTCCCTCCTCCTGCCTCCCTCCCTGCTGCCTGCCTCCCTGCCTCCCTCCCTGCCTCCCTGCCTCCCTCCCTCCTCCCTCCTCCCTCCCTGTCCCTCCCTCCCTGCCTCCCTCTCCCTCCCCTCCCTCCCTGCCTCCCTCCCTCCTCCTCCCTCCCTGCCTCCCTCCCTCCTCCCTCCCTCCCTGCCCCTCCCTCCCTCCCTGCCTCCCCCCTCCCTGCCTCCCTCCCTCCCTCCCTCCTCCTCCCTCCTCCCTCCTCCTCTCCCTCCGCCTCCCTGCCTCCCTCCCTCCCTCCTCCCTCCCCTCCCTCCCTCCCTGCCTCCTCCCTCCCTGCCTCCTCCCCCTCCCTCCCTCCCTGCCTCCCCTCCCTCCCTCCTCCCTGCCCCCTGTCCGCTCCTCCCTGCCCCTCCTCGCTGTCTGACACCTGCCCTCCCTGACCATGACTCCCTCTTCGTCGTCTACTGTCACTACATCCTGTCGTGCCCTCAGACGGTGGACAAATGTACACGCATCCACGTGACTGATATAGAACACGCTGATCATCCATATCGAATAAGAATACTTACATAAAGATAACATTGTGTGCTGGCGAGAACGGATGACAAAATTTACAAACTGCATGCACACGGAGACTGAATATAAACAGCGCATGAGTTCTTATTCCATTATCCTCGAAATAAAAGAATAAAATAAAAATAAAAATGAAATAACATAGACGCGCCTACATGAACATGAAACATGAAAGAGATTCTTGAGGAGAAGAAATCTGAACTCTAAAGTCTGAACGTGTTTAATAATTATGTACATTGGCTTTAGGCAATAATACACGGAGTTTGGAGGAAGGAGCAGAATCAACATTTTGGTATGTAAAGTACCATAGTACATGGAAGAAAAAACAAAACCAACCAACCAAACAAACGATTCATGTGAATCATGACCGCAGTGATCAAGTCTTGGACTATGAACTGGATAAACAATGATATTAAAATGCGTGAATATTGCTAACAACAAACATCAAAATCGGTATAAATCAAAATGTAATATTTCAATTCAAGTTGATAGAAACAATGGGGGAAGAGAGAGAGAGAGAGAGAGAGAGAGAGAGAGAGAGAGAGGAGAGAGAGAGAGAGAGAGAGACAGAGAGACAAGAGAGAGAGACAAGAGAGAGAGAGCATTTATGTTTCTAAGCACAGACACAACACGACTGATTCAGGTGTAACTAATTGATTCATGTCTAGACACATAAACAACAAAAGAGAGAGAGAGAGAGAGAGAGAGAGAGAGAGAGAGAGAGAGAGAGAGAGAGAGAGAGAGAGAGAGAGAGAGAGAGAGAGAGGAAGAGAGGGATAAAGTGAGAGAGAGAGGGGGAGAGATACAGACAGACATAATCAGACTCGAGAGAACGCAGATATGGAGAGACATACAAATAGACAGACACAGACAGACAGATAAACAGACAGACAAACAGATAAACAGAGACAGACACAAGCAGACATAGACAGACAGACAGGCAGGCAGACATGCAGGCAGACAGGCATGTAGATATGCACAACACACACACACACATACACACACACACACACACACACACACACACACACACACACACACACACACACACACACACACACACACACACACACACACACACACACACACACACACACACACACACACACACACACAGAGTTAACTACTTTAAACGGTCTCAGACAAGCAGACAGGCATGTAGACGTGGACAGACAGACAGACAGACACACAGACACGCACACACACACAAACAGGCAGAGACAGAGCTAATTACTTCAAACGGTCTGCAGACTTTGGTTCAAAAACTCCGAACTTTCTGGAGAGCTTTCTTAGTGGCCGTTCTGTGCACTGTCACTACTGCTCCTTCACAGACGGTCACTGCCTGTACCTAGTGATGCTGAAATGATGGCAGGCTCCTTGATGACCAGCCTGTCCACCCTCCACACGAACTGCCCCTCATTTCCAGACATGGTCAACGCTTGCGGTTCCAGCTGAGACCACTTTACCCTGGTTTTGCAGACATCACTTTCTGCAACTCTCAAAGACTCGGTATTTACGTTTTTGTTATTGCCTCGTTTTTAGTGAGGGTCCATTGATGCTGTTTCCACGTAACTTATTCCAGTCTGGGCACATACAATCACCCGCAGGCCAGAGGTCTGTGCGAGGCTATTATATTAAGCTGCTGTGAGGCCACCGACAAGCAGGCCCTGCAGTGCTGCAGAGTCACTTTGGTGGTTTTCGGTGGTACACATTATTTAGGGTGTCTGTTTTTCTGTGTATGTGTTTGTCTATGTGCCTGTGTGTATATCTTTTGGTTTCTCTCTCTCTCTCTCATACACACACACACACACACAGATACACACACAAACTCTCTCTCTCTCTCCTCTCTCTCTATACCCCCTCTCTCTCTCTCTCTCTCTCTCTCTCTCTCTCTCTTCTCTCTCTCATACACACACACACACAAACACACACACACACACACACACACACACATACACCCCTCCCCACCCCTACACACACAAACCACATCACTATTAATTCAGAGCAATGTATATCTTCATCATCCCTTAATCCAAGATGCAGCTGGTACTGCCAGACAGTCTCCCAGCAAGAAGCAGGTCTGCATTTCCATCCTTTTAATTCTTTCCTCAGAATTCGTGCCAAGACTGGCTGGGCCTTCATGCAGCAGATGCTTAAGGGCTTAATTAACAACTGTCCGTCACACCAAGATTGCATATGTCTCTTGTGAATGTCGAACCTCAACAATGGCGCAGTTTCGGAAGGTGGGAGCATGTGTGTGACAGTTGCACATGCTGGTGTGGAGGAAGGGGGGGGGGGGGGGGGGGAGTGGGGGGGGGGGGTGGAGTGGGCATTAATGTGGACAGGCATGTGTGGCGGAATTACGTGTTTAGTTTAGTTTAGTTAAGTGTTGTTTTTGGTTTTGTTTGCTTGTTTGTTTATATGCCTGACATTTCTTTCGTTCTATTTTTGTTCTTTGTTTTTGTTTTCTTTCGTTTTTTTTCTTACTGTCTTCTTATCTGTCTTTCTTTTTTTCATTCATTCTTTCTTCCTTTCTTTCTTTGCGTTAGTTTGCTTGTTCTTGTTTTTTTTATTTACTTTTTCTTCCTTCATTATGTATTCTTCATCAATTTTCAATTTCTGCTTTTCTTTTTCTATCTTTTTTTCTTTTTCTCTCTTTCCCCCTTTTTTGTTTTTTCTTTCATTCTTTCTCTTCCTCCCCCATCCTTTCTTCTTCTTCTTCGCAATTCTTCCTCCTCGCTTTCTTCGCAATGCTTCTTTGCATTCTTCGCAATTCTTCTTCTTTTTCACATTCTTCGCAATTCTTCTTTTTGGCATTCTTGGCAATTTTTCTTCTGCTGTTTCTCTATGATCTTGTTTCTTATTGTTATTTCGTCTTTTTTTGGCTTTTTTGCTACCATGTGTTCTTCTAAAAACTTTTCTTTGGAGGGGGAGGTTGAGGGAGGGCGAGGGAGGTTGCTACTCTACTTCATGTGACGTGTCAATGCTGCTGTTTCCATGCTGCTCATCACCAATCCCACGACAGTCACATACAGTCTATCCTCCGAAGTCCGAGTATGGCTGCCTATCTGTCGAGTAATTAAAAACAGTCATACACGCAAACTTCTCATTCAGTGTGCGATTTCAATCCCAGAGTGATTCCCAATTGGGATGAGTGAGTCAGAGTGCACATTCTGGGTGACCCCTAGAGTGCTAAGCTGGGGAACGCACAACAACAACATATACAGTCTTCTTCTGTCGTCTTCTTAGACCCAGCAATCAAAATTAAGCTATGAAGGTTAGGCCGCCAGTAGACCACCCACCATAAGAGCCCTGCTCTGATACTGGTTATCAAGTTAATTTTCTGATCCAACGCAGACATGATGTCACTTATAAGCCTCTCGCTAAATATCATGCGCCACCTAGGTTTAGTCACAGTCAACCAGCATGCCCTAGGTAGACTTGTCCATGTGCAATCACTTGGATTGCACAGCTGGAGACTCCTGTCAGTGAAAGCATTGTCTTTTTATTTCGCAGATGGTACATCATAACAATGACTGAGTGCAGCAGTACAGTGCAGACCTCCGGTCACTGGAGCATTCAGGCGCTGGGGTGGAGTGGGTCAGACCAGACTCTGATGTAGATCGTCTGCTGTAGTGCCCTGCCTGCAGCACAGCCAGAACGGCCTGCTGGGTTTTTAGCGCGAGTCATGTCACACGCTTGCTCATAATCAATGTACGTTTTAATAGCACGAGAGTTTATGTCCACGATGCGATAGTTAGAATAGGTGGCGGCCTGTCCGAGGAATGACGACCTGGTCAGTTTCTAGACGGAGCAAAGTTCTGCTCATGTGGTGGAAAGTAAACTTGGGGAAAAGAAGCGGTGTAAAAAAACCCACCCTTTTATAGCAGGTCAACAACAACAAATACAATAACAACTCGCACACACATGTACACACACATTCTCAAACATACAGACACCCACACACCCCCACAGACAAACACACACACAGACATACAGACACCCAAACACACACACACACCCACACACCCCACACCCACCACCCACACCCACCCACCCACCCACCACACACACACACCTTCCACACACACACACAGACACACACACACGCACAGACACCCCCCCACACACACACACATACACAGACACACAGACACACACACGCACGCACGCACACACACACAGACACCTCCCCCCCCCCCCACCACACACACAGACACACACACACACAGACACCTTCCACACACACACACACACACAGACACCCCCCCCCCCCCCCACACACACACACACGCACGCACGCACACACACACACACACAGACACCCCCTCCCCCCCATACACACAGACACACACACAGACACACACAAAGACACACACACAGCCACACACACAGACACACACACACAGACACACACAGACACACACACAGACACACACACGACACACACAGACACACACACACAGAACACACACACAGACACACACACAGACACCACACACACAACACACACACACACACACACACACACACACACACACACACACACACACACACACACACACACACACACACACACACATTAGCAATCCAGACGAGCGTGCACGGAATTCTTTCTTCAGGGACAAGATGGGGAAAGTTTTCAGTAATTAACTGGAATGAAGTCTGCAGTGTCGAGTCAGTCCTCTCACATCCTGGAGCACCCCTCTCCTGCTACTGGTAGTAATACAACACAACACCTGCTGACCGTAGCGCTTAGTTTGGAAGTCTCGTGGGCCAGAAACACCAAAACTGGGACTTGCCAGGTGATGGGAGAGACGGGACCAACGACAGCGGTGATGAAAGTCACAGAGGTTAACGGGGACATTTTCTTTGGCAGCAGGGAAAGTGAACAACCTGGTCTTTTATCTGTTTAAGTTTGCAAACGGAAAGCCTTCGTGGCTGCTTTAAAACACCAAACACGCGATCGATTTCCTGGCATGTGTAAGGATTGTGGCTGATGCATTGTGCGCATACTGAGGGAGGTGCCTGCTCTGTGTGTCAGGAAATGTCGGGGGCTGGCAGCCGCAGTGAACACTTCCAACAACGCTGCATCTTTAATCGTCTGCTTCCTTTTGATGAGGACATTGCCATTTTGGAACTTTTTCTCGTTCCCTTGTTTACAAGGTCTTCAATCAGCTAGAGGAAAATGCAGCTTCCAGTGGAAGTACACTCCAAGATGTGTGTTTCTGTCCCATTCACGAGCAGCCAGAACTGTCCTGCCAGACCATTTTGTTTGTTTTCGCTTGGGTAAAGGAGGACATGGAAGCTCCTTTCAGAAAGAAGTGTCTAAAGTCTTCTTCCTTTTGTTTCCATGAAATGAGGTGATCGTCAGCTGTCTGTTTCATTGTATACAGACTTGAGTCTCTTTCTCTAAAATCATTGTAGAAAAGAAAGATGATGTAATAACGTCATATATTGTAAACTTTCTGGAAACAAAACTTGTAAAATACAAATAGATAGATAGACAGATAGACAGATAGATAGAAAGATACATACATATATAATAATACATACATACATACATACTACATACGTACATACATACATACATACATGTTGCTTGCGTAGTACGTGCGTTGACTAGTAATAATACATACATATACATATACATAGTACTATACATACAAATATAAAACGAGAAGACAACATAATGAAGAATGAGAGAGATAATGTGTGTGTGTGCTTGCGTGTGTGGTGCGTGTATTGTTATGTGTGTGTTGATATGCGCGCGCGCGCGTGTGTGTGTGTGTGTGTGTGTGTTTGTGCGTTCGTGCGTGTGTAGCGACGGTGACAGACAAAACTGGTTGAATGCCTACCCACTGACAGCAGCTAAGACAGCCTGCTACACCAGGGCAGCCCCAGCCTCTCTGATGACACTGCTGTGGTCACACACCCATGTGATCCACTGCCCAGCTGTCCACTGTGACTGTAACGGCCCACTTTAGCATGAACAATAGACGCAGGCTGTAGCCGTGTGGTTAACACCGTTTAACTACAAGTCCATGGGTTCGTGAAGTCGGGGTTCGAATCTCGGCGTTGTCTGATGAATTAAGGATGGTCACGTGTTGCACTGTCCAGCGGTTCAATGTGGATATGACGGCCACTCTATTTAGCAGGAGCAGCGGCTAGTAGGCTATCTGGTGGTCATCGTATTGGTCACCGGCTTAGCTGCTGCCCTCATCCATTCACGGCATGGCCACGACGTGACCTGGTCAGTATTTCAACGGAGCCAGGGCCGAAGGACAGCTAGCGCTCCTTCCACTGCTTCCTTCCTCCTCCCTCCTTCCCTCTCACATGACTTTCTTTTTTCTCTGTCACTCTGTTTGTGCGTTTGTGTTTGTCTCTGTGTCTGTATGTACGCCTTTCTCTGTCTCTGAGTCTGTCTATCTTTTCTGTCTCTGTCTGTTTCTGTCTGTCTCTGTCTGTCTCTGTCTGTACTTCCTGTCTGTACTGTCTCTGTCTGTCTTTGTCTGTCTCTCTGTCCCTCTTTCCTCTCTTCCCTCTCCTTTTGTCTCTCTCTCCTCCCTCCCCTCTCTCTCTCCCTCCCTCTCTCTCTCCTCTCTCCTCTCCCTCACTCTCTCCTTCTCCCCCTCCTCTCTCTCTCTCTCTCCTCTCCTCTCTCTCTCTTCTCCCTCCCTCCTCGCTTTCTCGCTCTCTCTCTCTTTCCTCCTCGCTCTCTCTCTCTCCCTCCCTCGCTCGCTTTCTCCTCTCTCTCTCTCTCCCTCGCTTCTCTCCTCTCTCTACTCCCTCTCTCTCTCGCTCTCTCTCTCTCCTTCAACGTTGTTCAACCTTCCCTCCTTTTCTTTGTTTCTATCTTTTTTTTCTTTTTGAAGTGCAGCACTTCCCCGCTGTCTTCAGAAGAGCTTCTTTCTCGAGGCAGGAAATTGGACAACTGCAGCAGCTGCAGCAGCAGCCACAGTCTTCTGTCAGTAGAGACTGCAGGCCGATGATGTACCGCTTGTGAAGACATCATGTACACAGGAGGGAGAGAGAGAGAGAGAGAGAGAGAGAGAGGAGAGAGAGAGAGAGAGAGAGAGAGAGAGAGAGAGAGAGAAGAGGAGAGAGAGAGAAAAGAGAGAGAGAGAAAGAGAGAGAGAGAGAGAGAGAGAGAGAGAGAGAGATAGAGACAGAGAGAGAGAGAGAGAGAGAAGAGAAAGAAGAGAGAGAGAAACTTGATCTGAATCTGAAATGGTTTAATGGTACATGGCTTAGGCACAATACACAAATGAGGGGGGGGGGGGGTGAAGGCATGAACAAACATAGAATATTCAAAATTACTGTCAATCATAAATTACGAGAGAGAGAGAGAGGGGAGAGAGAGAGAAGAGAGAGAGAAGAGAGAAGATGAGAGAGAGGAAAGAGAAAGAGAAGAGAGAGAAAGAGATAAAAGAGCGAGAGAGACAGAGAGAGACGAGACAAGAGAGAGAGAGAAAGAGAGACAGTAGATCAGAGACAGAGACAGAGTAAGTAGAGGGAGACAAAGAGATGATGAGACGAGAGAGAAAGAAAAGAAAGATGAGAGAGAGAAAGAAGACAGATAGATACAGAAACAGAGCAGAGAGAAAGAGAAGAGAAAGAGCGAGAGCGAGAGAGAGAATGAGAAAGACAGAGTGAGAGAGAGACAGATAGAGACAGAGACATAGAGATAGAGACAGAGAGAGAGACAGAGACACAGAGAGAGAGACAGAGACAGAGACTGCAAGTTCTTATTTCATGCCTTGTGAATATTTATAGTGTGGGTAAAAATTGCATAACGTTACTCTGTGTGTTATGAATATGTATAATGCGTGCGTGAAAATTGTATAATTCTACACTGCCTTGTGATTAGGTATAGTGTACGTGTGTGCGTGAAAAAAATGCGTGATTCTACACTGTCTTGTCAGTATGCATAGTGTGTGTATGTGTATGTGAAAATTGCATAATTCTACACTGTCTTGTTAGATGTAAAGTGTGTGTGAAAATTGCATAATGTTACTGTGTGTTGTGAGTACGTATAGTGTGTGTGTGCATGTGTGTGTGTGTGTGTGTGCGTGCGCGCGCGCGCGCGCAAATTACACACTTTTACTTTGTGAATATGTACCATGTGTGAATGAAAATTCCATACGGTTACTCAGTGTGTTGTGAATAGGTATAGTGTGTGTGAAAATCGTATAGTTTTACACTGTCTTGTGAATATGTATAGATTTGTGAACACTGCATACCATTACTCTGTGAATTGTGAATATGTGTAGTGTGGGCAAAGAGTGCAAACTGGTATAAAACCATATGATACAGAGTGTAAGCGAAGGCTGCAAACTGTCACTATAAGTAAGAACAGAGAGGAACAAGATTGCTAGCTCTTGTTTCATGCCCAGTGAAAAGGAAGGGTGTGGTTGAAGGATGCACGCTGGTGCTTCATGCCTTGTGAATATGCACTGTGTGGGCAAAGACTAATCTACTACAGTGTTGAGTGAAGATTTTAAACTGTTACATTAAGTATATACATTGCGAGTGATGATTACAAATACTTACACTAAATATATACAGTGTGAGTGAAAATTGTAAACTGTTACATCAAATTTATACGGTGTGAGTGAGGATTGCAAACTGTGACATTAAGTATATGCACTATGATGGAAGATTGCAAAATGTTGCATTAAGTATATAAATATGAGTGAAGATGGCAAACTGTCACATTAAGTATATACAGTATGAGTGAAGTTTAGAAACTGTTACACTAAGTGTATACACTATGATTGAAGATTGCAAATTGTTACATTAAGTATATACAGTATGAGTGAGATTACAGTTGCATTAAGTATACACAGAGTACGTGAAGATTGGATGCTGATACTTTATGCGTTATAGAAGACGTTTATACGATTTACGAAGTGTTTAAAACAAAATTTCAAATTAAGATATCTGTACTCTTGCTGCCATCAAATGTTTCCCTTCAATTTGCTCAGCTCTGCACAACCAAAAGTAATGTGTGTATGTACTGACACCCTCTGTTTTGAAGGAATTTAAAGGAATGAAAGATCACCGCACAAAAAATGTAACTGTTAGCAAAACTATATCGTTATTACGCTAAATATTTAGATGCTTTGCGGCATTGTAAACTGTTTTCTGCAAAAAAACCCAAAACACTGCTCAATTTCGTGACAATGTTGTAGAAGTAGTAGTAGTAGTAGCAGCAGCAGCAGCAGCAGCAGCAGCAGCAGCAGCAGCAGCAGCAGTAGTAGTAATAGTAGTAGCAGTAGCAGTAGTAGAAGTAGTAGTAGTAGTAGTAGTAGTAGTAGTAGTAGTAGTAGTAGTAGTAGTAGTAGTAGTAGAAGAAGTAGTAGTAGTAATAGCAGCAGTAGTAGTAACAGTAGTAGTAGTAATAGAAGTAACAATAGCAGTAGAGTGGTAGAATTAGAATCAAAACCTCACAAAAAGTTGCCCTCAAGCACACGCACACACACCACACACACACACACACACACACACACACACACACACACACACACACACACACACACACACACACACACACACACACACACACACACACACACACACACATACACACACGCACACACACATCAAAACGCAAATGACCAAGCTAGACGCGCGTGCAGGTAATCTGACCACGGGGACGGAAGCAGGACAGTTTTCAGATATTTCCGAAATGACCATGGGGGGTCAGGCCCTCTGTGTGCGTGGCTGGACAGCGCAGTTCACAGGATGGGTGGTACCGGCATGGAAGGCTCGCTGACCACAGCGCTTAGTGTTGAAGTCTCGTGGGCTAGAAACGGCTAACAAAACCTCGACAGCCGATGAGAGAGCGTCTGAGATTGGCCAACACATGTTAATCAAGGTCAGAGAGATCAGCTGAAAGCTGCTAAGGAAAAGAAGCAGGGGAAATGGACGTCACCTTGGGTCTGATTGCTTGAACAGATACAGACTATTAAAGTTGCTTCACAAGACGAAAAAGGTCATCAGTCTGTCATGGTTTAATGGAGATCTTGGATCCGGGTTTCTATGATTTATTCAAAACAGACTAGTTTATGTAAGAGTATATAATTATTCTTTGGGATTTTGGGGGGTTAGAATTGAAACTCACTGTGTTAGTGTCATAACAAAGCAGAACATGCTGGAGAACTCTACACGCCTTCAACCCGGAGCACACTAGTCATATGAATAAACGATGTAAACATTTCTGATGAAAACAATATCAAATTAGTGCGACATATTCCAGGTCAAGAAATTCAAGAGAGAATGATATTCCAGGTCTTGATAGCACCATATCAAATTGGTACAATGCATTCCAAGTCAAGAAATTCAGATGAGAACAATATTCCAAGTGAACTTAGGCAATTCTTTGCACAGAAAGGGTCAATGATAAATGGTCTAAACTGTTCATCAGGGAAATGGGTTTTACGCTTCTCTGAGCCTGAAACGAGTCCAGCATGTAAATGCTAGAAAAGTGATGAAGGAGAATGCTGCACGCGACTTCATCGTGTCATTCTCTGCTAATGTGGAGCTGAGGTGTCTTGCAGGATTAATTGAACAGTGCTGAACGGAAATCTTATTGATGGGTAAATGTGCTGGCGCACTGAGCTCAATCAGGAATATGTGATATGGTGTGGTAAAGGCTGGAGAATGGAGCGTGCAACAAAAAGACAGAAAGAAGAACAGATAGAATAAAGGAGATAAGGAAGGACGAAAGAAAGAAAAAAGAAAATAAAGAAACAATTAAGAACGAAAGAAAGAAAGAAAGAAAAATATAAAGTAATATTGAAAGAAAGAAAGAAAGAAAGAAAGAAAGAAATTGATAAGACAGAAAGACGTGAGAAGAAACAAACAAGAGTAATCTTCCACCGTTTCCTTTCGTTCCCTCCAAGGCAAACTACTCTAGGCATCATTCCACAACTGATCACAAATCGCTGGTGCTACCCTCTCTGGGAGACTGCCTTAGTCCGTATATGTCACGTGCAGGAAGAGTAACTGTGTCTAAGCGAATGGGACATAGACATCACACCTTGGATTATTTAAGAGGGAAGAGAAACAACCTGTCATTATTCAATGGGGGTGGGGGTGGGGGAGCGGTTATAGAGGAAAGCTGATTCTCAATATAAAAAAGAGATTATCTTTTAATGAATGAAAGTATTTAAACGAGGAATATCAGACAAAACAAGAATATATGTCGACAAGATAAACAACAATAATAAAAGACATGTCCCAGCCCAGTAGAGCTCCATAAAAAGCTGTGGGGACTGGCGGGGTCACTACGACAGACTGCAGACTTCGTCATCCTGACCGGGTTGAAAGTTTAGCATAGCCGGGGAACACACAAGAAGAAGAAGAAGAAGAAG
>CM054141.1:71028499-71035999 GCA_028751875.1 Rapana venosa
CGGGAGTAGTCAGGAAATGTTTGATTGCTGTGTTAGCGTAATTACTGTTTCTTTTGTGACTATGTACAAGGTTTTACTGGATGTTGTTAGGGTTTGGGTCTGTGTGCTGAAGGGGAGAGTGGAGAAGGGGTAGAAAAAAGTGATAGTGGTGGTGGTAGTGGTGGTGGGGTATGTGTATGTGTGTGTGTGTGTGGGGGGGGGGGGGGTATGTGTGCGTGTGCGTGCATGCGTGTGTTCGTGTGCGTGTGTGTGCATGTGTGTGTGTACATACATACCAAACAAAAATAGTGCACTGCGAAAGGCAAAACATTTAACCATAGTAGACCTGCACTGTACACAGGCATGACGCAGGAGACTATGATGACTCTTCCTCCCATCCTCTGACCACCCTCACAGCCTAAAGCGAGGTCATGTCCAGTGCTGCAGTGGGTCAGCTGATTCATTGCCAGTGACCGTCCACAATTACAGTCAGCAGCACATGCAGGCCACACGGCCACTGGTCTCCGCTGACCAAGTCGTCTGAGGCAGGTCCGTGAGGCCAAGTCACACACACACACAACACACACACACACACACACACACACACACACACACACACACACACACACACACACATCTTCTTACAGAGCATGACAGATTTTGGGCTGTGAGCATAGCTAGCTAGCATGAATATCTGGTCTTTACATGCACGCTGTTTCTGTCCTCCTTGGCTTAATGTCTTTTCACTGCTAGGTGATACAGACAAGCAACCTGTTATTGCAAAACTATTGATTCAAGTCGAGGGAAGCATACAGGGTCCTAGGAAATACTACAGTATCCTTTCCACTGTTGAAGGATGTTTGACTTCGGCAAATGACGTGAACTATTGCTGGGAATCTTATCATGCACTTTTAACGTTCCCCCATATTTTGAACTCGTATCAATTGGCTTCTTTGTAAACAAGTCTTTAAGATTAAGGCACTCAAAAAGTAGATGTTGGATTTCAATAGAGTGAGAACATGAGCATGTCACATTGTCTTAGTAATTTGCATGCTGTCAATGGTTAGGAAGGGTTTATCATTTAAACCCTACCCAGCCATGGTTTATACCCGGCCAGCTGACTGTTGTAGAAGTCATGTATTATGACAGGAAAAAGCAAGCGGAAAAAGTGGTAGCATTGGTGTGATTGGACATCTTCAGCGTTTTCCGTCTGTCCCATTCTTGGACAGGATCGCTGTTTCCTTTTGTTTTCTGAAGAGACTTTGTGGCTTGGGGTGGAATCGTGGAATGAAAGCCTGCTTGATAGTCTGGCAGATCTCAAAACATTTCCGGCACCTTGTTTAGAGTTTTAGAAAATAGAGAGAGGGAGCGAAAGAACGAAAAAAAGGAAGAAAAAAGAAAAAAATCAAGAAAGAGACACAAAGAAAGAAAGAAAGAAAGGGGCATACGGACAGGCAGACAGAGATAGAGAGACAAAGACAGAGACAGAACGAAGGAGAAGAAGAAATCTGAGACATAAGTGAAGAGCAGTGAACTCAAAACAGTGTTGAATGGCTCACAGGTAGTTTAACTCAGCTTGGGTGGCTTACACACTTACAGCCATTTCTCTACTGACAATGTAAAGTCAAAACAAAACAAAATAGATAAACAAACGAAGCCACAACAAACACCAGAAATATGTGATTTTAAAACTCGCTCCACAATTACAGATATGGCTCCCCAAAATTTAAACCCAATAATCACAGGACAGCTTTCAACGTCGCAAACGTATCATTTGCTCTCAATCAAAATATGACTTGTCCTGCTGTGTTTAAGAACACCTCCTGGAATCCATCAACTGTCATGGCAGTCGTTGACAGGGCAGTGTCTGGCCTCTGTTGCCCCTGACAACCTTGCACGGAAACAAACTCACCTCCTGTCTTTAGAAGAGTTCCAGACAGTTGCTTCACAGTTACAGTGCGTGGCATCGTCTGTGGTCTCCAGGTAACATATCTGTTTTCAAAGTCACAAGTCGCAGATCCGATCTTTGATTAAACCCAAATGCTTGCCCTACCATATCCACGAGACCCTGAGTAATCTTCTGTGAGCTAGTGCTTCTACAAGAGATGAAAATTCATCCCGTAATCAACATGTATTTAGCGCATGTAAAACAACACAAGGCAACGAGAGAGTTGTTCTTGGGAAAACTCAGTATACAAAAGGTCACTCTCGTAAAAACCCCCAATTCAAGTCAGAAAACTTAAAAAATAAAAAACCCAAAACAACAAAAAACAACAACAAAACAAAGCAAACTGGCCGGCGCACAGCGCTGCTCTTGTGGCGGGTGACACGTTGTCTACTGGGAGAGCAGACCGAATTTCCGGCAGAGAAATCTGCCCTGCCGTGAGGGAAAGCACTAGACAGTGCATACAACACAGTGACAGCGACAGGTATAGAGGAGAGACCACAGGGAAAGCAATAGCCTAGACACTACAATACAGTGATAGCGGCATGGACAGAGGACAGGACCACAGGGAAAGCGGTAGCCTAGACACTACAATACAGTGATAGCAGCGTGTAAAGAGCACGGGACAAAAGGGGATGACAGAGGGAGGGACAAACAGTAGCGGTAGTGACAGAGGGAGGGACAAACAGTGGTGGTAGTGACAGAGGGAGGGACAAACAGTGGTGGTAGTGACAGAGGGAGGGACAAACAGTGGTGGTAGTGACAGAGGGAGGGACAAACAGTGGTGGTAGTGACAGAGGGAGGGACAAACAGTGGTGGTAGTGACAGAGGGAGGGACAAACAGTGGTGGTAGTGACAGTGGCAGGATGGCCCTGGGGCTTCATGGCTGTGGTCTGTGGCGGTGTTCAGAGCATCAGACACTGTTTACTTCATGTCAACGTCAGCGTGAAGTGTGTAGCAGCACTGTTGTCGTCAGAGGCTGACGTCAGTCGGCATACAACACAATACACTGTACCGTTTGTGACAGTTGCAATGAACGAAAGTTCTGACAAATGGGAAGAGAGAATTTACATGTTATTGTATTGTGTTGTGCTGCACAGTTTGTGTTGTATTGTATTGTATCATGTTGTATTGTACTACATCGTGTTGCATTGTAGAGCTTTGAATTATGTTATATAGGAATCGATAAGTTTGGAGTGGATTGAATACTATTGTCAGTCATGGAAGATTTCTCTGCATGACAATTGGACTACTCTCCTCGCATAGAGTGTGTCGCCACAAGGGCAGCGCCACCCAATTTTGTTGTTCAGATTTCCTGTCCGCATGCGTATTTGTTTCCTTATGAGATGGATGATTATGTTCAGTAACTGGCTGTGGCAACTGGCTCGCTGCTGCGGATATTGTCATGTGAGCTGAATTGAATGCACGCTGCACACAGGACCTGTGTGTGTTTATGTGTGCGCGCGTGCGTGCGTCTGTACGTGCACGTGCGTGTGTGTGATCTCAAACTGTCTGCTTGTATCAACCCACAGACTGCCAATGTTTACGCTGTCACCCATCAGTAAAGAACATTGACACCCCACTCAAAAACTGATAAAGTCTTCGACTTAATAACACTGTTAGCAAAGTTATATTTTTATAAATGTCGGATTGGTAAAACAAAATCTAATGTTGGTAGTGTTCTAAATGAAGTAAAATATAGATATGAAATGGAAAAGCTGGAGCACAACAAATGCAGTTTACAAATTTTCAGAAAAAAAATGGTTTCAGTACATAAACTTAGTAGAAAGTTGAATACCATTTCAAAATGTTAGTAAAATTATGTATGTAATCTATAAATAATTATTGTCTTGAAAACGAAAATGATGATAGATTCTTCTTGTACTTTGTGTAGCTAGTAGCCTAGTGCGTTTGTTAAATCGAAATGATGAAACGTTGTCTGGATGGGGGAAAAAGAAAGTTGACAACCAAAACACCCTGTAATTCTCATACCAAACAGCAAGCTGGTGTTAGTCTGGCGTGTGAAAGTCTGTACAGCGTGATATGTCCACGATTGGTTACTTACTGGTGGTTAACCAAACGTCTGTCTGTATTCCGTGCTGGGGTGGAGATGTGTGTTGTGTTGTCTGTGTGGGGGCTGCTGTCTCATTACACTGTCAGCTGCTGTTAGTAGAGGGAAAGACTGTTGGGGGTTTGTGGTGGGAGAGGATGGGATGGGTCAGGGAATAAGATGGCACTGAGAGAGAGAGGAGTGTCAAGGACAATAGTTTATTGCGTAAGCTTAAAGCCCGTGTACACGTAGACAGTCAAGTCAAGTCAAGTCAAAAACACTTCAATCATCCCATGAAGGGCAATTACAATACTGACAGGTACATTGATACGAATAATTATCTCAAAAGACACAAGAAAAATACATTTCAAATTGGTATGAACATTCCAAGATAGCTTTAAAAAAATTCACACGCAAACCCACGCGAGCGCACGTGCGCGCGCACACACACGCACGGTGTACACACACCACACACACACACACAACGCACACACACACACACACACACACACACACATACCCACACAACCAATGTAGGAATGTAATGTAAAAACCATGATTGGGAAAGACATATAAACTTATTATTTACGCTCGCACGCACACGCGCACTCACACACGCATGCACACGTGCACACACCCATACACAAACACACCAATATATGAACACAGTAAACACACACACATGCGCGCGCGCACACACACCATAATGACCATTGCCTAGTAAAGACACAAACTTACACACCACAAATTTAAAAATCATTCAAGCCAAAAGTAAGATACAGGAGTACTTTTTTCATAACACCACACACCACACACACACACACACACACACACACACACACAACACACACACACACAACACACACACACCACACATACACACACATACACACACACACACACACGCACACACACACACACACACACACCACACACACACACACACACACACACACACACACACACACACACACACAGGGTGGTTAGGGAATGGGCACAAAACACACATTCTGCTAGAAGAAAAACGGCTAGTTACAGCCCAGCCAGTCACGATGTCCACAAGGATTCTTCATGCAGATACTCAAGGAACGCATCCTCAGTTGTCTTCATGAAGACTTACGGCAGAGATCGATACGAAAGATATCGTTCGTTCATATTGTTGGATATGGATAAACTAAGCCTCAATCAGCATTATAGACATGTTCAAAAAATGGTCCAGTTTGTCTCAGACTGGAATAGGAATTGCATGCGTTGGTATTGTGTCTAGTATACACTTCTTTAAGATAGAAATAATTGTCTAAGCATATGCAGAAAAGGAGAAAACCAGTCTTACAATGTTTGTTACAAAAGCAATGGTTGTAATTTGTCTAACCCCCCCTCCTCTCATCAGTCCCCTAAGCCTGTTTCACGACGTCTGGTCACGACCAGAAGTGACTGACAGACTCTGTTCAGTTTTCATTTCAGCTTAAAACCTAAGCACAGGAGAAGCTAGCGGTATGAGATTGGTGAACCAGCCCTAAGGTTTGTAGCCAGTCAACTGTAGCAGAAAAGAGGCTCAGTCCTTTGACCTGATAACTAGCTAATACTGACTTAGGTTGCGACAACCATGAGGATTCGGAGACGTGAGTTTAGAACTGAACAGTGATACACCCCACCTCCTCCTCTTCCTCTTCCTCACCTTCCACGTCCTCCTCCTCCTCCTTCCTCCTCATCATCATCATCATCATCATCATAATCATCACCACCATCACCATCATCACCATCATCACCACCACCATCACCATCATCATAATCACCACCACCACCACCACCACCACCACCACCACCACCACCACCACCACCACCACCATCATCATCATCATCATCATCATCATCATCATCATCATCATCATCATCATCATCATCATCATCATCATCATCATTATCATTATCGTCGTCGTCGTCGTCATCGTCTTCAGTGCCATGGTATTTCTCAACTGTACCTTGATTTAAATAGTGGCGGGGGAGACAGGAGGGAGGTAGGGAGGGTGGAGGTGTGGGTCAAGTTTTCTGCAGTGCTGGTACCGCTACCTTAAGAGCTGTTTGCCCGTCATCACCATCACCACGTCTACAGCTTCCCGAGAGGGTCGGGAATGAGGGGGAGGGGGGCACAGAAATGATACAAGAAGAAAAGCACGCTAGGACTTGTATGTGGTCGGGATTCAGAAGATGATATTCCAGTACAGTAAATACAGGATTATGCTGTGTTTGCTTAAATCAGTCTGAAATGTACATCTGTCCAGCTGTCCCCCATGACAGCGGGGATGCGCAGTCTGGAAGGGGAGGACAGCACCGAGGCACAGGCAGAGTGCCCTGTGGCAGGACAAGGGCAGCGCTGGTCCGGCAGCTGGTCGCCAGGCTCTCTTTGCCGCTGGCAGCTGTTCGCCAGGCTCTCTTTGCCGCTGACAGCTGGTCGCCAGGCTCTCTTTGCCGCTGGCAGCTGGTCGCCAGGCTCTCTTTGCCTCTGGCAGGAGGTAGGCAGACAGGCCACACAGCAGCACCTCTCCTACATGACGCCGATACAGCCGAGGGGTTAGGGCCGTTCCTCTGAATCCCGGGACCCATCAAGTCATGGGTTCGAATTTCGGCTTCGGTGAAAATCAAGGGTGGGGATTTTAACGATCTCCCAGATAGTCTTCAAGTGCAGACCTTCCATGCCTGTATTTCCTTCGTGCGCCCACGCGCGTGTGTGTGTGTGTGTGTATATAAAGATCAAACATGCACTTTAAAGATTCCGCTATTCATGTCAGCGTTGGGTGGGTTACGGAAACATGAACATGCCCAGCATGCAAGCTACACAAGCAAATGAGCTGCTCTGAAGTGGGAAGGTGTCAGCTGAAGCCAGCAGGCAGACCTGCTGCAGAGTGTCAAGCACAGGAGAAGGCCAGACAGTATGCACCCTGCCCGGTATGGGAAAGCAGGAAAGAGAGAAGAGAATGTAGCTCCTGAAGACAATATTTACTGTGATGTCACATAGCTTTACAGTCTTACAAAAAGGACCATTTTCCTATGATGAGCGTATTTCGATGTACTCGGATACATTGTAACCATGTTCTCTGTATGGTCCTGTGTATGATAACTCTATATATCATGCTACTTTTACATCCTCTGTACAGATTTGTGTGGTAATAGATTACTTTCAGTTCTGTTACAAGGTCAGGGGAAAGGTGTCTTTGTCTGTCTCTCTGTCTGTCTCTATGTCTGTCTCTATGTCTCTGTCTGTCTTGGTCTCTCTCGTACTCTCTCGGTATCTCTCTCTGTCTCTGTCTCTCTATCTATATCTCTCTCTGTCGCATGTATAAGTAAATTGGTGGCAAACAAATCCCGCTAATGCATCAGAACAATGCAATAGCATCACTTGCCTTTTACAAAAAAAAAATCTTACACTAGTGAAGAGAGTGTCGTGTATTTTTAACAAAACCTGATGCATGCAAAGAGCAATCCCATTGACGCCAGATGACGTGTGTCACTGCCACAAACAAGCCCG
>CM054141.1:71040999-71048499 GCA_028751875.1 Rapana venosa
TATTCTGAAAAAAATGTAGTAATAATACCTATTGCATGTGTAGTAATAATACCTATTGCATGTTTTCTCAACGGTTGTTAAAGAATCAGGCATTCTTAAAATCAATATTTTTTTAAAATTTCATTGGACTGAAATGTTTGTCTATAATGCCCCCCAACCCCCTGCACGATGTGTAATTCAAGCTGATTTCTGGGTGTAGAGAAACTAAATGCACAGTTTGATTGTTACAGTCTGCTAATTGAATGATAATTACACCTGAAAACTGGCAAGAGAGAGAGAGACAGAGAGAGAGAGACAGGAGAGAGAGAGAGAGAGAGAGAGGAGAGAGAGGAGAGAGAGAGAGAGAGAGAGAGAGAGAGAGAGAGAGAGGGGGGGGGGGGACGCAGTCAGTCAAAGTCAGATAAGTTTTTCTTCGGAGTGCCAAGCAAATATACCACTGTCTGCTCTCTGTGCCAAACAGTGTGTCTTATCTTTGTTGTTGTTGTTGCTGCTGTTGGTGGTGGTGGTGACAACAATGATGATGATGACGAAGAAGAAGAAGAAGAAGATGATGATGATGATGATGATGATGATGTGGCGGTGGAGATGCTGCTGCTGCTGCTGCTGATGATGATATGGTCGCTTACAGCTGCTGCTACTGTTTATTATTTAGTCTTTTAAGGTTGCTTTTCTTATCAATATAATTTCATTAGCTGATTGCCCGGGTATTTTCTCTTTTTTAAACCTAATTTCTTTAATTTTGAGGCTAACGGATAAGCACTCATGTGCCTTTTTTGCATCCAGCCCCCATGTGTATACAGTTTTGTAAATGTTGTCATTTGTTCCCACCGGTACACATTGGCCTACACAGGTGGAACAGGTTGAAACGTGTGCGCAAGATGTTCTGTATGCATTCGCACACGCTACCTGGCTTTATAGTCTCACCCGAAGGACTTTGGGGAAAGTAGAGTCGGCACTGATGTGAACTCCAGGGGAAATTCCCATTCCACAGGTGGTGACTTGAACCCAAGCTCCAACATGGCCGTCAGATCTCTAGTGCAACTCTCTTAGATTGGTGTGTTGTTGGCGGTAGAGTTTTGTTTTATCAAGTGTTCATTCAAGTCTTAATGATTTCTCTCTGTGTTTCCGTTTCACTTTACGTGTTCCCTGCTTTCCTTTTCCTTCTCTTTCTTTGTCCGTCCCCTTCTTCTAGTTTGTCCTCTTCCTTTCCTCATCTCCACCCTCCTCCAGTTTTTCTGCTTCGTTTTTGGTCTTCATCTTGTTGTTGTTGTTGTTGTTGCTGCTGCTGCTCCTCTCTTCCTCTTCTTTCTTCTTCTTCTTCTTCTTCTTCTTCTTTCTTCTTCTTCTTCTTCTTCTTCTTCTCTTCTTTCTTTTTCTTCCATTCTTCTTCTTCTTTTCATTCTTCTTCTATTCTTCTTCTCTTCTTTTCCTTTTCTTTCATTATCATTTTTTCTTCTTTCTTCTCTTTTCTTTTCTTTATTTTTTCCTTTTTTCTTTTTCTTTTTTAAAACCTTTTTTCAAACAACTACACACACACACACACACGATGAGAGAGAGAGAGAGAATCCTCAAGAGACAGGGAAAGAGATAGAGAAAGAGAGAGGGAGAGAGAGAGAGGGAGAGAGGGAGAGGAGAGAGAGAGAGAGAGAGAGGAGAGAGAGAGAGAGAGAGAGAGAGAGAGACTGTCAGTTAGGCAGACAGAGACAGAGAGATTCTTTCTTTCTTTCTGTCTGTCTGTCTGTCTTTTCTCTGTCTGTCTGTCTGTCTGCCTGTCTTTCTTTCTTTCTATCCTTCTTTCTTTCATTCATTCCTTCCTTCTTACTTTTTGTCCTTGTTTCGTTGTTTTCTTCTTTCTTCCTTCTTTTTTTTCTCACTTTCTCCTCTTTTTACTCTTCATCCAGTTTTCTTTTTCATCCTACTTCTTTTTTCACCATTCTCTAAGTCTTTCTTTTTTTTTTTTTTTTACTTCCTCTCTTCCTTCTCTTAATTGTTCTCCATCCCTTTTTTTGTCTTTTTTTCTTGGTGAGGTGGGGGGGGGAGGGGGACTCTTTTCGTCTTCATTGTTTTTCTGGTCATGAAGCTGTCTCTTCTTTTCCCTCTTTTTCTTCCTTTTATCACTGTGTTTTTCTTCACCATCTTTCTCTTTTTTTCTTCATCATTCTCCTTTTCTTCATTAGCTGCTAATCCTCTTTCCTTCCTGGCTCGTTCTTTTTTCTCTCCCTTTTTTTGTCAATTCGTGTTGGCCATTGTCTTAACCTCTCGGCTTTTCTCCTTGGTTTTTCTTTCTTTCTGGTGGTCATTTTCTCATAGTGCGGATGGCTTAGATGGGATTACAGTGCGGGTCCACACTTCCGTCACCTCAGCTTTCTAGCGGCCAAGTGGTCATTCTTTTAATCACTCAGTTTACTGATCCGTGATGCAAACATGTGTATACGTAAGGAAACTCGTAAGCAAACTTTTGCGTGCATAGCCACAATACACAAACACACTTACACACACGCGCGTGCGCGCGCAAGTGCTTGCACGCGCGCGCACACACACACGCACAAACACACGCACGTACACACGCACGCGCGCGCGCGCGCGAGCGCGTGCACACACACACACACACAGAGAGAGAGAGAGAGAGAGAGAGAGAGAGAGAGAGATCGTACAAATCGTTGAAGGTTATATAAAAGAAAAGTCTAGCGTTACACACAAGCATATCTCTGTAAATCAGTCTCCCTCTCCCTTCCTCCTCCTCGTCCCCCCCCCCCTCTATTAAACCATCGCATAATGGAGAGAGGTATAGGCAGTGTGGCCAGGGTAGCGTGACCGTCTGGTTTCGGGGAGACTGCGATCAATGATAAATTATTGACCTTAGCAAGGGCAAGGCAAAACTTCTTAAACAGGACTGGTAGGTTTCTATTTTTAAATGTTATGTCTCCTGATAACAATATCTCGTGGAGTAAATTTGTTTGAATTCGCTACTGTGGCGAAGGACAGAATTTACAAAACTGCGTACACACGGGGACTGGATGTAAAAAAGCACATAAGTGCTTATTCCATTATCCTCGATATAAAAGACTAAAATAAAATAAAATAAATAAAATAAAATAAATAAAATAAAGAAAGAAAGAACTGGTGGAGGTTGAGAAACATAAAACGATAAGGGAAAGAGTGAAATCCAGATCAAAACAGGTAAGCAAGCAAACAAACAAAAGGCAAACAAATCAAACTGTTTGACTGAGAGAGAGAGAGAAAGAGAGGGAGAAAGAGGGAGAGAGAGAGAGAAAGAGGGAGGGAGAGAGAGAGAGAGAGATGAGAGAGAGAGAGACAGAGACAGAGACAGAGACAGAGAGCACCACAACAACAACAGGCAAGCAAAACAAAAAGAGAGAAGAAAAAAACTACCAAAAGAAAGAAAATGGTGGCCTTACCCCCCAAAAAAACCCGGAGAAAAGGTGCCAGAAACGTCTACAAAAAAGAAGAGAAAAGAAAAAAGAAATGTGCCAATGGACAGAATATGGCAGGGGTGGATGGCAAGGGTACAGCTGACCAGGGTCAGTACAGGAATGGCAAAGGGCATGAGAAGAGAGAGGAAATGTGACTTGTAGTCAGAAAGGGGGACAGGGCAGAAATGCGTGGGGCAGAACCAGACACGCCCCAACCGAGTTCATGATCAAAGAAAGGAAATGGAGATGGTCGGCCATACACTCCGTAAGGTAAGGTAAAGGTAAAGGAGTCCCATAACCTATAAGGTCGTAGGGGAGCAAGGCGTCAGAGACCTCACTTCTCTAGGGCCAGCATATTGAGGGCGGCGCCCATCTCCCCTCCCTCGCTGCTTTATCTTCCCTGACCCTAAAGAGGGCAGGTACCCATTTACAGCTGGGTGAACTGGGGGAACTGTACTGAAGCCAAGGCGCGCAAACGGTCACCCATCCAACTGGTAACCACGCTCGACGCTGCTTAACTTGGCTGGGGGAAAGCGAGTGCTCCGACCACTGAGCTATCCCGTCCCCGACACTCCGTAAGCCTGCTTCAAATGTCACCAGGCAGGCCGGCCCTGGACTGGAATCCACAAGGGAAGCGGAAAGTGGGTCCACCAAGACAGACCTGGCGAAGCAGAAGCGGTGCCGCAGAGAGGAAGGCAGGCAGCCACCGGAATGACATGGGCCCAGCTGAAGAGGATCTATCTCCCAGAGCCGCCGAGTCGTTGGAGGGAAGGGGGGTGTTGCGGCCCTGTGTTCCCCGGGGAATACAGAGGTATTAGTCAAGTAGAAATGTGACCTGCAGTGAGAAAGGGGGACAGGGCAGAAATGTGATATTTCTCCTCTAGTGAATTCGGACACATTATGGTGTTGACAGTTCTCTCCCCTACGTCGAATGGTATCTTCTGACCACCACATTTCATATTCAGTATTTCTGTCTTTTCCTTGTGTAAACTCCTTCGTTTTCCTAATACTCCGTATCTCTCTCTCTCTCTCTCTCTCTCTCTCTCTTCTCTCTCTCTCTCTCTCTCTCTCTCTCTCTCTCTCTCTCTTCTCTCTCTCTCTCTCTCTCTCTATGTCTCTGTCTATGTCTCCGTCTGTTGTTGACTTTGTCTGTTGGTCTCTCTGTCTCTGTCAGTCAGTCTGTGTCTGTCTGTCTGTATATCTCTGTTCTTGTCTGTCTGTCTGTCTGTCTGTCTGTCTGTCTCTCTCTCTCTCTCTTCTCTCTCTCTCTCTCTCTCTCTCTCTCTCTCGCTCTCTTGCTTAAAACAGCGATATTGAATCGACGTTGGTGTTGACAGTGAAAATGCTGATGGTTTGCAGAAAAAAAAAAGATGCCATGCACTGAACAATATTTACAACCCTATTTTCTTCTTTTTTCTTGAGGGGGGGGGGGAGGGGGTCTATATTTTGGACCAGTTTTGCGTAACAGAATGTTCATAGACAAAGGTTTGACACTAACTCACACTGCTATACTCGTTGACACCATGTATGCTAACCTTACTTAAGATACTTAACGATGTTTAGAGTAACGATATAAACATACCATAAGAATGTCTAGGCTGGGAATGATTACATAAGCGCTTTCAGGTTGAAGAAGAATCTTCTTCTTCGTCATCGTGGAACGCTCAGACAGCAACTATTGTTGTCTGTCATCTGAACAAAAACGCGCTGCGCTGCCGTAAAGCGCCTGGCAAGTCTGGCCCAGCGCATCCGACTTCGAGGCGTGAAGAAGACTATCAGTATTAGCTGATAGAAACTATATCAACATTGACAAGAACAACATCGGCATTTACAATAACAGGAAATGTAATATCAGCTCGCAGTCACAATATCAGGGCTGAGAATAACGAAACCAACATTTACAGTAGCTTAGAGTAACACGTATCAGCGTCATGTCCGTCTGTACAGTCAATACATTATTGACTCTGAGCACAGTCAGTGCGGACACAGACAAGTTGGGAACGGCAGTGAAAGTGTTTTACCTCAGTAGGCCTTTTTTTCTTTGGTTGACTGGCAAAACGATAAAGCAAATCAAATTAAATGTTCACCAGTCTGGTAGAGATGGTCTCCCCTGAAGATATTCCATCAGTCTGACAGAGATGGTCTCCCCTGAAGATATTCCATCAGTCTGACAGAGATGGTCTCCCCTGAAGCTGTTCCATCAATCTGACAGAGATGGTCTCCCCTGAAGATGTTCCATCAGTCTGACAGAGATGGTCTCCCCTGAAGATGTTCCATCAGTCTGACAGAGATGGTCTCCCCTGAAAGTGTTTGAGGCTCTATTTAAGTCTCAATGGTAGTGCTAACTGTCAGAAATTCTGTAGAAGAATTTTTTTTATGGTTGCTTCTTTCCTGTTGCCTCTTTTCTTTAAAAGAAAAAAGCTTTCTTGTTGCCTCCCATAATATCAGTCTATTATTTGACGTGTCTTTATGTTATTAAAAGTTGTCTTTATGTTGGCTTAGATTTGGTGTGCTATATTTGTCACTGCCTGGTATCTCTGACTGTTGACTCTAGGTCTCTTGTTTCATTAGCTGTCGTTGTGGACTGCCGGCTTGGAAGTTTTGACATGATTTGGACCGTCTTTCTTTGATTGATACAGATCCATATGAACAAACCAAAAAAGCATAGTTCTAACGTGACTTTAGATATTGACAAACCAGCGAAAGCATTCAGATATTCTATTGAACTTTGACAATGCCTCACAGGCCTGCAGTCAATGTCATGCTGATATGTTTGTAGGATTTGTTCCTTCATCCAAACTGTTATGCAATCTGTGTGAACATCTCTTAGAAGTGACTTTCCAACAACAATGACAAATGTACACATCAAGTGACCTTCCAACAACAATGACAAATGTACACATCAAGTGACTTTCCAACAACAATGACAAATATAAACCCCACTGTGTGGCAGGACTTCGTGGTTGCAATTAATTTCCAAATCACTGCAAACTGCAGAAGCAACACCGGCAAAGTCTCAACCGTTTCCAGCAGGCACTGGGGTGTAATAGAAACACGGACATTTGCCATAAATTGACAGGAGCTGTCTCCATCAGTGATCGCTGAGTGCACCATCAAATGAAAGCCTTTGCCATTGCTAGAAGCCTCTCCCAGGAAGAGATGAAGGAATTGAAACTGATAAGGTCTTGGACTGTTCTCCCTGATTCCCTGTAGGTCGAACTGGGAATAGCCCCTAAGAAGGAAAACCTCAATGGTGGGTACAAGCATTGCTATAGGCAAAATCTCGAAATCCTAGTCGAGGAACGGAACAATGTGTATGCAAAACGGTCCACGGGTTATGACTGTGTCTCCTTTAGCTTTTAGAATTGAAAGAGTATTGTATAACTCTACACGAATCTAAAGGATTCTGGCTTTTGTGTTTGTTTGGTTTTGTGTGTGTGTGTGTGTGTGTGTGCGTGCGTGTGTGTGTGTGTGTGTGTGTGTGTGTGTGTGTGTGTGCGTGCGTGCGTGCGTGTGTGTGTGTGTGTAAGTGTGTGTTTGTGTGAAAGAGAGAGAACTCGAACTGGAAAGAGAGAGATAGAGAGAGAGAGACAGAGAGAGAGAGAGAGAGAGAGAGAGAGAGAGAGTGTGTGTGTGTGTGTGTGTGTGTGTGTGTGTGTGACAGACAGGCAGAAACAGATAGACAGAGACAGAGAAAGGGAGAGAGACAGAAAAGAGATGCAGGGAGAGGGACAAACAGAGAGACAAAGACTGACAGACAAACATATAGCCAGACAAACATATAGACAGACAGAGACAGAGAGAAGAAAACAAACATATAACAAGAGACAACAGACAAACATAGACAGACAGGACTGACACCACTTGACGAGAGACAGACAAACATATAACAGACAGACAGACAGACAAACATATGACAGACAGAGATGACACACACAACATATAGACAGAGACAGACAGACAAACATATAAACAGACAGAGACAGACAGACAAACATATAGACAGACAGAGACTGACACACAAACATATAGACAGAGACAGACAGACAAACATATAAACAGACAG
>CM054141.1:71055999-71073499 GCA_028751875.1 Rapana venosa
AGCTGAGGGGTGTGTGTGTGTGTGTGTGTGTGGGTGGGGGGCTAATATTGATGGAGATGATTAATTTTGGTTATGCTAAAGGGTATCTTTCATAAATGGGAGAGAGAGAGAGAGAGAGAGAGAGAGAGAGAGAGAGAGAGAGAGAGAGAGAGAGAGAGACAGACAGACAGACAGACAGACAGACAGACAGATGTATGTTGAATAATAATAATAATCAAAGCGCTTGCATCCATTCCACTCCTACACATGCAACCAACAATGATTAATAGTTTAAAAAGTTCAAATACACACAAACACACACGCGCACACGCGCACGAATAGGCAGGATGAACACAGCCTGCATGTTTTCTGTCAAGCCGAGAGCAGAGTATAGCTTACATTTCTCAAGAAGCTTTAAACTATTATACAAAAATGAATATATCAGCAATCATATACATCACTACCAGCCTCAGTTACTATCAAAAGTTCGTATTACTTTAATCAGGTTATTTGAAAACCTATCGTTGACAAATAAACTAGTGAGTCCGGTACTATAAAAAAAAGGCCGATTTACATCACGATCCGGGTAAAATTACTTCAGAAAAATAGTTCAGACATAATTCACTTTCAACGTTTTCTCTTTCAGAAAACAAACAACATTTGTTGCAAAACGGTCGGTTCATCCGCTGCCAAATAACAAGTTTCGTTCTCTCTGATGGCGGAGTCCTCTAGGAGCTATCAGCTTGTTACTGCTGCACATGGATTTGTGTGAACAGAGTGGGTTTTTTCTGGATGAACATTTGTTAAAACCGATTAACCAGATGCACTGCTTGAATTTGAAGCGTTAGTTTTGAGACTGGCGTTGTAATGCAAGCAGCTACACTGTGATGTACTCCTTCAGGTCCTCAGAAGACAACTGTGTCGTGTCTTTTCTGACGTGAAGATGATGCAGATTACTGGCTCCGCCGTTTGTTCGGCTGTAAGCAGCATCAACCAACCCTCCGTTAGTTCTGTTCTTCCCTCTCTGTTTCTTCACTCTTTCTGTCTTCACGCTCCGTCTTCTACTTCATTGACTTCTAATTCTTCTGCCGCCTCCACTTACTTCCCTTTATCCTCTCCTCTGCGCTTCATTACAGCTCGCTTTCTGCTTTTTTGCCCACTGCTCCATTGGCAATTTTCTTGCTGCTTCCTCCTTCCCCTCTCTGTCTCTGTCTCTGTCTCTCTGTCTCTCTCTCTCTCTCCCCTAGAAACGAATTAAGCGGAACAAAGCTTTCTGCAGTGAAGCATCGAAGCAGAGATTTTTGCATTGTCGGCCAGTGTCAACTCACCATTTTCTTGTCTTTTTTTGGAACGTATGTTTCAGCGCCATTGACCCAGAGTCTTAAATTAACCGTTCAAGAGAAAGGGGAGGAGGGAGGAGGGGTCTCTTTGTTTTCGCTGTTGTTTTTTATTATCTGAATTTAAATTGATCGTTACGACCAGCCATTTTGTTGCCGTGGTTAGCCGATTTTCGTTCCAGGCTGGCGGGTTGTGGGCTCGAATATCCCAACAGTCAACAGCATTTTATTGTTCGGACTCTACCAGCGCTTCCTCAGTGTGAGCTTGCTGTGGGCTCACTTGGAAGACTGGGATCAGACAAATGAGCATCATCCACGTTACAGATGCGATTTTAAGTGTTGCTGCAATTACTTGACCAGCTCTGCAGGTGTCTGCATCTCTCGACCCGGTTGACTCCGGGATATAATTTCGATAAAACGTATAGAGAACATCCCTGTCAAGAAGTCATAAAGTTGGTGCACGTTCATAGCATCATCCTGACATCATCCTCATCCATACTGATCCTCATGCAATAAAACACTACTTATTGTTTCTAATTCGGTGGCCTTCTTACTCTGGTCTCATGGTGACCTCAGTCTCGGGTCTCCATACACTTCTGTGCCTGTGGAGAGTCAGCGTCAAGCCTTTAGGAGTGAATATCAGGGGCAAAGGTCGGTGGAAGGACATTGTGGTGGTCACCACCGCAGGTAGCATCTGGCTCTGTCTTTTCCACGTCTAGGCTGACATTGGCGGTAGTGGGGGCGTGGAAGGTAGTGTCCTCTGCCTGTTAGATCAGAACAGACACCACGAACATAGCCCAAGTCAGGTTGTGGAGTTTTGGAGGGGGGGGGGGGGGGGTGTTGTTACTCGGCTAACGCTCCGGGGTTTACAATGGTGAGATTTAGCGTATGCCGCCGTTTTTATCCACGTTTAATGTAGCTGCATTCCGACTTCAAAGTGAGCCAGCTGCAGTTCACGGCCCCCCTGCTTGGTTTCCCCATGGCAGAATCACGTTGTTCACCTCCATCTGAACAGCAAGTCCTGAAGAAGGGCAGGACAAGTTGAGGGCCTAGCTGGGACAGAGAGATCGGGATGAGCGGCTGGGGACAGTCAGGACAGGACACCACAGAAGGCAGAGCAGCAAACAGTAATCAGTTCTACTAATACAAATGTACGTTCATGTGTCTATTCAGTAGGCATGAGTTACCCCTGAGTTTAAGTTTCCATGAATTGGCTGTTGAAGATGACCCGACTCTAAAGGGAAGACGGATCATGTGAAAGTGCAGCGTCATTGTTGAAGTTAATGGCAATCTGATGATGATACCTCTGACATTGAAGTTTTTGCTGCCAACATTTCAACCCCGTTTTCATAGCATCCTATCTGACTGCTGTCAATGATGTGAGGGAAGGGAGGCGGGCAGTATTGGAGAAGGTGGTGCAAAGCAAAACATGTCTGCCATTACAGCCAACAAACACTTCGCTGTGCAGAGATCTCTTGTCGCTGGTGTCTGTAGATCTGCTGTTAGAGCTTTCAATTCATTTCGTTTGGTTTATTGTTTTTGTTTCATGCCTTCAGCGCCTGGACTTTATCACAGTTCTTGATTAAACCATTGATGCTGGGGGCAACAGCAAAGTGAGAGGCTGTATGACCAGTGGCTTTCCCACTCATGGAATTCCACTTTACAGTTTAGTCTTTAGTGATGACTATGACTCTCTGACTAGGAGGCTTGACTTGCACAGTCTTTATGTGCTGCAGCCCTGGGGGCTAGTTGGAATTTGGAGAACATCTCCAACGCTGACTGTTCGTATGCCCTCTTGGCCGAGAGAGAGGGGATGTACTGTGGGCAAGGCATCTCCACTATAATCAAATCTCTGTCCTATTTCCGAAACAGCAGCTGCCTCCTCTGCTGTTTTGGAGGTCGTCCTGGAACACGAGGCACAAACATGATATAATTTTTTTATATTTTGCGTGTCATATGAAAATGTTTGTTGAAATAACTGCTTCATTCTTTTTTTCCTGCCCTGCACACGCAAGGCTCTGACAGATTGGCGTGTTCTGTGTGAAAACATAATGACCATTGAAAAACAGATTTTATTTATTTATTTATTTATTCTTTTATATCGAGGATAATGGAATAAGCACTCATGTGCTTTTTTACATCCAGTCCTTGTGTGTATGCGGTTTTGTAAATTTTTTCATGTTTCCACCGGCACACAATGGCCTACTCTTCCGAAAAGCGGAACAGGATTTAACGTGTGCGCAAGATGTTCTGCATGCGTTCGAACATGGGGCCTCGGTTTATAGTCTCATCCAAAGGACTTTCGTTCTTTTTAATCTTTCTTTCTTTCTTTCTTTTTAATTTTTTCTTTCTTTCTTTCTTTTAAATCTTTCTTTCTTTCTTTCTTTTTAATCTTTCTTCCTCTCTTTCTTTTTAACAGAGTGCAGACATAGCCCATCTTTTTCATAGCCGACATCATTCGCGTGCTGACAAGAGAAAAAACCAAACAGCCCCCAAACTAAACATGTGAAACTATAAACCAGCAGAGGCTGTAAGCCAGATTTGTCGTAGTAAAACAATGACAACAGTCTTTATTCTCACTGACTTTTACCGTGCGTGCCAGTGGTGTGTGAGTGTGTGTGTGTGTGTGTGTGTGTGTGTGCGCGCGCAACTGTGAGTGTGTGCTGTGTGTGTGATGTGTGTGTGCGTGTGCGAGTGTGTGTGTGTGTGTGAGTGTGTGTGTGTGTGTGAGTGTGTGTGTGAGTGTGTGTATGTGTGTGTGCGATGTTGTTTGTGTAGTGTGTGTTTGTGAGTGTGTGTGTGTGTGAGTGTGTGTGTGTGTGTGTGTGTGTGAGTGTGTGTGTGTGTGTGAGTGTGTGTGTGTGAGCGTGTGTGTATATTATGAGGGCGTATGTGCGTAAGGGCGGCGCGGGCGTGAGTCGATAAGAAGAAAAGAATGACAGAAAGAAAGAAAGGAATGAATGAAAGAAAGAAAGAAAGATTAAAAAGAAAAAGTAAAATTGAAAAAAAGAAAGAAAGAAAGAAAGAAAAAAAGATTAAAAAGAAAGAAAGAACGAAAGATTAAAAAGAAAGAAAGAAAGATTTAAAAAAGAAAGATTAGAAAGAAAGAAAGAAAGAAAGATTAAAACGAAAGACGGAAAGAAAGGTTAAAAAGAAAGACAGAAAGAAAGAAAGATTAAAAAGAAAGATTAAAAAGAAAGATTAAAAAGAAAGAAAGAACGAAAGATTAAAAAGAAAGAAAGAACGAAAGATTAAAAAGAAAGAGAGAAAGATTAAAAGAAAGGAAAGAAATATTAAAAAGAAAGAAAGAAAGAAAGATTAAAAAGAAAGAAAGAAAGATTAAAAAGAACGAAAAACAGAAAGAAAGATTAAAAAGAAAGAAAGAAAGATTAAAAAGAAAGGAAGAAAGAAAGATTATAAAAAGGAAGAAAAATTAAAAAGAAGAAAGATTTTTAAAAAAAGAAAGATTAAAAAGAAAGGAAGAAAGAAAGATTAGAGATAAAAAAGAAAGGAAGAAAGAAAGATTAAAAAGAAAGAAAGAAAGATTAAAAAGAAAGAAAGAAAGATTAAAAAGAAAGAAAGATTAAAAAGAAATATTAAAAAGAAAGATAGATTAAAATGAAAGAAAGAAGGAACGAAGAGAAAGAAAAAACTATTTTAAAAAAAGAAAACAAAGAAAAAAACAAAGATAGGCAGAAAAAGAAAGAAGAAAAAATGTCAAAACTACAAATAAAAATACAAAAGAAAGGAAAACAGAGGAAAGAAAAATAAAATAAAACCTGAAAGAAAGGGAAACTCGAAAAACTTTAAGAAAAAAAGCACAAAAAGAAAAAAAAAGAAAGAAAAAGCCAGAAAGAAAGAAAACGAAAGAAAGAAAGAAAAAAGACAATAAAAAACGATGTAAAAAACGAGACAGGAAGGAAGTAAGACACTCAGAAAGAGAAAAGAAAAGAAAAGAAAGACAGGAAAGGAAAAGAACGACAAAAAAGAAGCCAAGCCAAGGCAGAAATGAAGGGCGTGTGCTGTGGCTGACAGACAGATAAAGGAAGGGTTTGCAGGCACAGCGCTGGCGGTGAGCCCATTTGGTTAGCTGCTGCATTCGTTGTGTGTGTGTGGGTTTTGGTTTTTTGTTTGTGTGTTTGCTCGCTCATTTGTGTGTGTTTGTTTGTTTGTGTGTTTGCTTGATTGTTTTGTGTGTGTGTGTGTTTTTGTTTTCTCGATTGTTTGTGTGCTTGTTTGTTTGTGTGTGTGTGTGTGTGTGTGTGTGTGTGTGTTTGTTTGTGTGTGTGTTGGCTCGTTTGTGTGTTTGCTTGATTGTTTGTGTGTGTGTTTGTTTGTTTGTTTGTTTGTTTGCTTGATTGTTTGTTTGTGTGTGTTTGTTTGCTATTTTGTCTTTTTTGTTGTTGTTCTCGTTCGGAAGCAACAGACAAAGTTCAGGCAAATTTCAGTGCACATACATTCGTCTATCAGAAATGTCCAAAATAGTTGTGATTATGACTCTGTATGGTATACAATACAATACATTACAATACAATAGAAAACAACACCATACAATACAACCCAGTACAAAATAAAACAAACACAAGGCAATACAACACAAAACAATGCCATACTGTACATCACCACACAATGCAAAACAATGCAAAAGCAATACACCACAGCATAATGCAACACAACACCACACCACGCTCACTACAGGGAGCAGTTGCAGCAGAGGCTGGCTTGTTTGCAGCCCCTGGCAGTAACCTCTGCCGCCTGACCAGTTCAGGGGACTGCAGACAAGCCCTGGGGCTGTCCTCCACGCTGAGCTGCCGGCCCATTGAGCACACACACACACATTCACACACACACACACACACACACACACACACACACACACACCACACACACACACACACACACACACACACACGCACGCACGCACACACACACACACACACACACACACACACACACACACACACACACACACACACACACACACACACACACACACACACACACATACATCTCTTCTTTCCAAAGCAACAACAATAACAACAACAACAAAACCCCTGTCGACGTTGCTATGTTTGTCACAGACATTGTCAGTCGTGACCTGTTGGGACATGTTGTGACACTGCTTTAGGCGAAGTGAAACTCTGCCTGATGTAGACTTCCCTTCTCCTTCCACCTCAACCCCAGCTGTCGCCAGGTTTTGTCAGTGTCAGCGCTGAACTCTAGCTAGTTATGAATACATGACCAGAGGGGAAGGCTTTATTTTGTCTTTATCAACACTGAACTCTAGTTATGAATACATAACCAGAGGGGAATGGTTTATTTTGTCTTTATCAACACTGAACTCTAGTTGTGAATACATAACCAGAGGGGAAAGGTTTATTTTGTCTTTATCAACACTGAACTCTAGTTGTGAATACATAACCAGAGGGGAATGGTTTATTTTGTCTTTATAAACACTGAACTCTAGTTATGAATACATAACCAGAGGGGAATGGTTTATTTTGTCTTTATCAACACTGAACTCTAGTTATGAATACATAACCAGAGGGGAATGGTTTATTTTGTCTTTATCAACACTGAACTCTAGTTATGAATACATAACCAGAGGGGAATGGTTTATTTTGTCTTTATCAACACTGAACTCTAGTTATGAATACATAACCAGAGGGGAATGGTTTATTTTGTCTTTATCAACACTGAACTCTAGTTATGAATACATAACCAGAGAAGAAGGCTTTATTTTGTCTTTATCAACACTAACCTCTAGTTATGAATACATAACCAGAGGAGAAGGCTTTATTTTGTCTTTATCAACACTGAACTCTAGTTATGAATACATAACCAGAGAGGAATGGTTTATTTTGTCTTTATCAACACTGAACTCTAGTTATGAATACATAACCAGAGGAGAAGGCTTTATTTTGTCTTTATCAACACTGAACTCTAGTTATGAATACATAACCAGAGGGGAATGGTTTATTTTGTCTTTATCAACACCGAACTCTAGTTATGAATACATAACCAGAGGGGAATGGTTTATTTTGTCTTTATCAACACTGAACTCTAGTTATAAATACATAACCAGAGGGGAATGGTTTATTTTGTCTTTTTCAACACTGAACTCTAGTTGTAAGTACATAACGAGAGGAGAAAAGCTTTATTCTATTTATTTTATCAGCACTGAACTCTAGTTGTAAGTACATAACGAGAGGAGAAAGCTTTATTCTATTTATTTTATCAGCACTGAACTCTAGTTGTAAGTACATAACGAGAGGAGAAAAGCTTTATTCTATTTATTTTATCAGCACTGAACTCTAGTTGTAAGTACATAACGAGAGGAGAAAAGCTTTATTCTATTTATTTTATCAACACTGAACTCTAGTTGTAAGTACATAACGAGAGGAGAAAGCTTTATTCTATTTATTTTATCAGCACTGAACTCTAGTTGTAAGTACATAACGAGAGGAGAAAGCTTTATTCTATTTATTTTATCAGCACTGAACTCTAGTTGTAAGTACATAACGAGAGGAGAAAGCTTTATTCTATTTATTTTATCAGCACTGAACTCTAGTTGTAAGTACATAACGAGAGGAGAAAGCTTTATTCTATTTATTTTATCAACACTGAACTCTAGTTGTAAGTACATAACGAGAGGAGAAAGCTTTATTCTAATTTATTTTATCAGCACTGAACTCTAGTTGTAAGTACATAACGAGAGGAGAAAGCTTTATTCTATTTATTTTATCAGCACTGAACTCTAGTTGTAAGTACATAACGAGAGGAGAAAGCTTTATTCTATTTATTTTATCAGCACTGAACTCTAGTTGTAAGTACATAACGAGAGGAGAAAGCTTTATTCTATTTATTTTATCAACACTGAACTCTAGTTGTAAGTACATAACGAGAGGAGAAAGCTTTATTCTATTTATTTTATCAGCACTGAACTCTAGTTGTAAGTATATAACAAGAGGAGAAAGCTTTATTCTATTTATTTTATCAGCACTGAACCCTAGTTGTAAGTACATAACGAGAGGAGAAAGCTTTATTCTATTTATTTTATCAGCACTGAACTCTAGTTGTAAGTACATAACGAGAGGAGAAAGATTTATTCTATTTATTTTATCAACACTGAACTCTAGTTGTAAGTACATAACGAGAGGAGAAAGCTTTATTCTATTTATTTTATCAGCACTGAACTCTAGTTGTAAGTACATAACGAGAGGAGAAAAGCTTTATTCTATTTATTTTATCAACACTGAACTCTAGTTTGTAAGTACATAACGAGAAGGAGAAAGCTTTATTCTATTTATTTTATCAGCACTGAACTCTAGTTGTAAGTATATAACGAGAGGAGAAAGCTTTATTCTATTTATTTTATCAGCACTGAACTCTAGTTGTAAGTACATAACGAGAGGAGAAAAGCTTTATTCTATTTATTTTATCAGCACTGAACTCTAGTTGTAAGTACATAACGAAGGAGAAAGCTTTATTCTATTTATTTTATCAACACTGAACTCTAGTTGTAAGTACATAACGAGAGGAGAAAGCTTTATTCTATTTATTTTATCAGCACTGAACTCTAGTTGTAAGTACATAACGAAGGAGAAAGCTTTATTCTATTTATTTTATCAACACTGAACTATAGTTGTAAGTACATGTAGAAAGGAGAAAAGCTTTATTCTATTTATTTTATCAACACTGAACTCTAGTTGTAAGTACATATCGAGAGGAGAAAAGCTTTATTCTATTTATTTTATCAGCACTGAACTCTAGTTGAAAGTATATAACGAGAGGAGAAAGCTTTATTCTATTTATTTTATCAGCACTGAACTCTAGTTGTAAGTACATAACGAGAGGAGAAAGCTTTATTCTATTTATTTTATCAGCACTGAACTCTAGTTGTAAGTACATAACGAGAGGAGAAAGCTTTATTCTATTTATTTTATCAGCACTGAACTCTAGTTGTAAGTACATAACGAGAGGAGAAAGCTTTATTCTATTTATTTTATCAACACTGAACTCTAGTTGTAAGTACATAACGAGAGGAGAAAGCTTTATTCTATTTATTTTATCAGCACTGAACTCTAGTTGTAAGTATATAACGAGAGGAGAAAGCTTTATTCTATTTATTTTATCAGCACTGAACTCTAGTTGTAAGTACATAACGAGAGGAGAAAGCTTTATTCTATTTATTTTATCAGCACTGAACTCTAGTTGTAAGTACATAACGAGAGGAGAAAGCTTTATTCTATTTATTTTATCAGCACTGAACTCTAGTTGTAAGTACATAACGAGAGGAGAAAAGCTTTATTCTATTTATTTTATCAACACTGAACTGTAGTTGTAAGTATATAACGAGAGGAGAAAGCTTTATTCTATTTATTTTATCAGCACTGAACTCTAGTTGTAAGTATATAACGAGAGGAGAAAAGCTTTATTCTATTTATTTTATCAGCACTGAACACTAGTTGTAAGTACATAACGAGAGGAGAAAAGCTTTATTCTATTTATTTTATCAGCACTGAACTCTAGTTGTAAGTACATAACGAGAGGAGAAAGCTTTATTCTATTTATTTTATCAACACTGAACTATAGTTGTAAGTACATGTAGAAAGGAGAAAAGCTTTATTCTATTTATTTTATCAACACTGAACTCTAGTTGTAAGTACATATCGAGAGGAGAAAACCTTTATTCTATTTATTTTATCAGCACTGAACTGTAGTTGTAAGTATATAACGAGAGGAGAAAGCTTTATTCTATTTATTTTATCAGCTCTGAACACTAGTTGTAAGTACATAACGAGAGGAGAAAGCTTTATTCTATTTATTTTATCAGCACTGAACTGTAGTTGTAAGTATATAACGAGAGGAGAAAGCTTTATTCTATTTATTTTATCAGCACTGAACTCTAGTTGTAAGTATATAACGAGAGGAGAAAAGCTTTATTCTATTTATTTTATCAGCACTGAACACTAGTTGTAAGTACATAACGAGAGGAGAAAAGCTTTATTCTATTTATTTTATCAGCACTGAACTGTAGTTGTAAGTACATAACGAGAGGAGAAAGCTTTATTCTATTTATTTTATCAGCACTGAACACTAGTTGTAAGTACATAACGAGAGGAGAAAGCTTTATTCTATTTATTTTATCAGCACTGAACACTAGTTGTAAGTACATAACGAGAGTAGAAGGCTTTATTCTATTTATTTTATCAGCACTGAACACTAGTTGTAAGTACATAACGAGAGGAGAAAGCTTTATTCTATTTATTTTATCAGCACTGAACACTAGTTGTAAGTACATAACGAGAGGAGAAAGCTTTATTCTATTTATTTTATCAACACTGAACACTAGTTGTAAGTACATAACGAGAGGAGAAAGCTTTATTCTATTTATTTTATCAGCACTGAACACTAGTTGTAAGTACATAACGAGAGGAGAAAGCTTTATTCTATTTATTTTATCAACACTGAAATCTAGTTGTAAGTATATAACGAGAGGAGAAAGCTTTATTCTATTTATTGTATCAACACTGAACTGTAGTTGTAAGTACATAACGAGAGGAGAAAAGCTTTATTCTATTTATTTTATCAACACTGAACTCTAGTTGTAAGTATATAACGAGAGGAGAAAGCTTTATTCTATTTATTTTATCAACACTGAACTGTAGTTGTAAGTACATAACGAGAGGAGAAAAGCTTTATTCTATTTATTTTATCAACACTGAACTCTAGTTGTAAGTATATAACGAGAGGAGAAAGCTTTATTCTATTTATTTTATCAGCACTGAACTCTAGTTGTAAGTACATAACGAGAGGAGAAAGCTTTATTCTATTTATTTTATCAACACTGAACTCTAGTTGTAAGTACATAACGAGAGGAGAAAGCTTTATTCTATTTATTTTATCAACACTGAACTCTAGTTGTAAGTACATAACGAGAGGAGAAAGCTTTATTCTATTTATTTTATCAACACTGAACTCTAGTTGTAAGTACATAACGAAAGGAGAAAAGCTTTATTCTATTTATTTTATCAACACTGAACTCTAGTTGTAAGTACATAACGAGAGGAGAAAGCTTTATTCTATTTATTTTATCAGCACTGAACACTAGTTGTAAGTACATAACGAGAGGAGAAAGCTTTATTCTTTTTATTTTATCAACACTGAACTCTAGTTGTAAGTACATAACGAAAGGAGAAAAGCTTTATTCTATTTATTTTATCAACACTGAACTCTAGTTGTAAGTACATAACGAGAGGAGAAAGCTTTATTCTATTTATTTTATCAGCACTGAACTCTAGTTGTAAGTATATAACGAGAGGAGAAAGCTTTATTCTATTTATTTTATCAGCACTGAACACTAGTTGTAAGTACATAACGAAAGGAGAAAAGCTTTATTCTATTTATTTTGTCAACACTGAACTCTAGTTGTAAGTACATAACGAGAGGAGAAAGCTTTATTCTATTTATTTTATCAGCACTGAACTCTAGTTGTAAGTACATAACGAGAGGAGAAAGCTTTATTCTATTTATTTTATCAGCACTGAACTCTAGTTGTAAGTACATAACGAAAGGAGAAAAGCTTTATTCTATTTATTTTATCAGCACTGAACTCTAGTTGCAAGTACATAACGAGAGAGAAAGCTTTATTCTATTTAATTTTATCAACACTGAACACTAGTTGTAAGTACATAACGAGAGGAGAAAGCTTTATTCTATTTATTTTATCAACACTGAACACTAGTTGTAAGTACATAAAGAGAGGAGAAAAGCTTTATTCTATTTATTTTATCAGCACTGAACTCTAGTTGTAAGTACATAAAGAGAGGAGAAAAGCTTTATTCTATTTATTTTATCAGCACTGAACCTAGTTGTAAGTACATAACGAGAGGAGAAAGCTTTATTCTATTTATTTTATCAGCACTGAACTCTAGTTGTAAGTACATAACGAGAGGAGAAAGCTTTATTCTATTTATTTTATCAGCACTGAACTCTAGTTGTAAGTACATAACGAGAGGAGAAAGCTTTATTCTATTTATTTTATCAGCACTGAACTCTAGTTGTAAGTACATAAAGAGAGGAGAAAAGCTTTATTCTATTTATTTTATCAGCACTGAACTCTAGTTGTAAGTACATAACGAGAGGAGAAAGCTTTATTCTATTTATTTTATCAGCACTGAACTCTAGTTGTAAGTACATAACGAGAGGAGAAAAGCTTTATTCTATTTATTTTATCAGCACTGAACTCTAGTTGTAAGTACATAACGAGAGGAGAAAAGCTTTATTCTATTTATTTTATCAACACTGAACTCTAGTTGTAAGTACATAACGAGAGGAGAAAGCTTTATTCTATTATATTTATCAGCACTGAACTCTAGTTGTAAGTACATAAAGAGAGGAGAAAAGCTTTATTCTATTTATTTTATCAACACTGAACTCTAGTTGTAAGTACATAACGAGAGGAGAAAGCTTTATTCTATTTATTTTATCAGCACTGAACTCTAGTTGTAAGTATATAACGAGAGGAGAAAGCTTTATTCTATTTATTTTATCAGCACTGAACACTAGTTGTAAGTACATAACGAAAGGAGAAAAGCTTTATTCTATTTATTTTATCAACACTGAACTCTAGTTGTAAGTACATAACGAGAGGAGAAAGCTTTATTCTATTTATTTTATCAGCACTGAACTCTAGTTGTAAGTACATAACGAGAGGAGAAAGCTTTATTCTATTTATTTTATCAGCACTGAACTCTAGTTGTAAGTACATAACGAAAGGAGAAAAGCTTTATTCTATTTATTTTATCAGCACTGAACTCTAGTTGTAAGTACATAACGAGAGGAGAAAGCTTTATTCTATTTATTTTATCAACACTGAACACTAGTTGTAAGTACATAACGAGAGGAGAAAGCTTTATTCTATTTATTTTATCAACACTGAACACTAGTTGTAAGTACATAAAGAGAGGAGAAAAGCTTTATTCTATTTATTTTATCAGCACTGAACTCTAGTTGTAAGTACATAAAGAGAGGAGAAAAGCTTTATTCTATTTATTTTATCAGCACTGAACTCTAGTTGTAAGTACATAACGAGAGGAGAAAGCTTTATTCTATTTATTTTATCAGCACTGAACTCTAGTTGTAAGTACATAACGAGAGGAGAAAGCTTTATTCTATTTATTTTATCAGCACTGAACTCTAGTTGTAAGTACATAACGAGAGGAGAAAGCTTTATTCTATTTATTTTATCAGCACTGAACTCTAGTTGTAAGTACATAAAGAGAGGAGAAAAGCTTTATTCTATTTATTTTATCAGCACTGAACTCTAGTTGTAAGTACATAACGAGAGGAGAAAGCTTTATTCTATTTATTTTATCAGCACTGAACTCTAGTTGTAAGTACATAAAGAGAGGAGAAAGCTTTATTCTATTTATTTTATCAGCACTGAACTCTAGTTGTAAGTACATAACGAGAGGAGAAAGCTTTATTCTATTTATTTTATCAGCACTGAACACTAGTTGTAAGTACATAACGAGAGGAGAAAAGCTTGACTTCGTATTCATTGTCGTCGTCGTCGTCATTGTTGCTGATGCTGTTGCTGGGTGTGCCATGTCTGAACACCCTGGAGGTCACCTGGAACATGCACCCTGCCTCCCTCACCACAGTGGAACATGCACCCTGCCTCCCTCACCACACCTGGAACATGCACCCTGCCTCCCTCACCACACTGGAACATGCACCCTGCCTCCCTCACCACACCTGGAACATGCACCCTGCCTCCCTCACCACACTGGAACATGCACCCTGCCTCCCTCACCACACCTGGAACATGCACCCTGCCTCCCTCACCTACACCTGGAAATCCATGAAACCGTCAACACACAGGGTGAGCAGTGAACGTGTGGGCTGTGTTCACATACCTGGCCAGGCAGACAGCCACCCTGGGGGGGGGGGGGGGGGGGTGGAAGGGGGGGGGGAAGTCTACAGGAGGCAGAGGTTTTACATCGTCTAAAGTAGTGTCACATATGTCACAACAGGTCACCCGTGGACCTGTCTGTGCGAATGTTTCCAGTGTGTGTGTGTGTGTGTGGTGTGTGTGTGTGTGTGTGTGTGTGTGTGTGTGTGTGTGTGTGTGTGTGTGTGTGTGTGTGAGTGTGTGTGTCAAGTCAAGTCAAGTCAAGTCAAAATTTTATTTCCAGATGGTACATTGAATAAGCAATGCATTTGCTTTTTTTTCATCAAGCCATCTATCTAAGAACAAATTTCGTAATGATTATACTAAGACACTACATTATTGCATCGTTTACCATTAAATTAAACCAGTAAAAAAAAAAAAAAAAAAAAAAAAGAAAAAAAAAAAGGAAAAAATCGATAAGGAAATACATTGAAAATACAAATTACCACATATACATATACACGCACACACATACTCATGCACACCTGAGCGCGTGCGCGCTCACGTCCACACACACATTTAAATAAAAAATGTTTTAAGAATTAAAAAAAGAAAATCATAGAACGTCAGGACACACAAATTACTTCACTTACTGTTTCATCCATTTTTTCACGTTTATACTTTAGATAATAAAAAAGATACAGGAATAAAACGTTAGAAAATACTAGGCATTCGTCATTACTGAAATATTACCTTCAATGACCTCCTCCTCTCCTCCTCCACCCAGCAAACGTGTGCTTTTTATGCGCTCATACTTTTCAAATAGCGCTTTTTTAAAAATGACATATTCACACAATAACTATCCAAGCAAGCGAAGTCAAATAGATTACAATAATGATTATTATAATAGCGATACAATTATAACAACAATCACCCATCACCATGAGACAACAATATAACAAATGATCCCCATCACCATGAGACAATAACTAACGATGATAACAGAAAAGCATTGGAAAGGATGGGGGTGGGGAGGAGTATCAAGGGGAAGGGGAAATACACCTTCAATCAATAGAGAAATAATAATTTAAAAAAAAAAACCACAATTATTCAAACAAGTAAGAACCCTATATGATACAGAATTCAAAAGCCCATAATCAACTGGATTAGCAAAACTAAAACAATATCAAACTAAAACAGTATCGCTTATAATAGTACTAATAATCTCATCTAACTGCAATAAAAACAACATCCACGATAAAATCTATTGAATTAGACAAGACAAAGGGCATGAGGGAGAGGAGAGGAAATGAGAGGAGAGGAGAGGAGAGGAAAGGAGGAAGAGAGAGAGAAAGAGAGAGAGAGAGAGAGAGAGAAGAGAGAGAGAGAGAGAGAGAGGAGAGAGAGAAGAGAGAGAGAGAGAGAGGAGAGAGAAGAGAGAGAGAGAGAGAGAGGAGAGAGAGAGAGAGAGAAGGACACACTATCAGCTATCAGGTCTACCATAAAAAGATTTTGTTAAAAATTTCCTCCTTTCCACCTGTTTCAACATTGCAGATTATTACTAGCTTGCATAGATTCTCTTACTTCTTTGCATAATTAGTGTGCCTCTTTCCTGCCTCCCCCTCCCTCCACACATATACAGTGTGTGACTGTAGAATTTCTAGTCACAGTAAGATATACTTGAATTTTTGTTGTAGGGAATACCATTAGTGCTGGTAAATGTAAGTATGGTTTATTTTGCCGTATTAATCATGGTTGATTTGCATTATTAGTCGATTCCTAGGCATTCATGCATTAAATGGCTTTTTAGCTGTGCCTTGAACTGATTTTTGTTTTTGATACATTTTAAGCGTTTTGGGAGCTTGTTCCATAAGTCACTACCTGAGTACAAGAAGCTTGTTTTGTAAAGATTATTTCTTGGTCTCGGAAATGTTAGTAGATGATTATGTCTGTGTTCATTGATTTTGAAGCTATGGTGATCTTTGGAGGGCATTTCCATGATAACTTTCTGGACAATAGAGCTTTATTTAGATAAAGTCTGTTTTTGAAGGTTAGGATATTTGTTTTCTTATAATCGTTGATGGTTAGGGAGCTTGATTGTAGTAGAACAAGTTTCAGTGCTCTTTTATATAATCTATGAATCAATTTTAAATTTGTATCACTGCAGCTGTCCCAAAGAGATGAAGCATAGTCAACTATAGGCAAAATATGGCCGCAAAAAAAGAGTTTGCGATAGTGGTTATTCAGAAAATGTTTTATTTTTGATAACTGAAGTAGCTTGTAAGAAAGACGTTTTCCTAGCGCCATCACATGGTCGGTCCAAGTAAGATTTTTGTCAATAATTACACCCAGAATTCTGTGGGATCAACTTCTTCAATTACTCTTTTATCTATCAACAGAGGTTGGAATTTATCTTTCATTTTCGTCTCTTTTGTCTTGCTAGTACATACATACACTTAGTTTTTCGCGTATTTAAGGACATATGGTTTAGCTTAGTCCAAGTAACCAATCTGTCAATATTGTGTTGAAGTTTGATTGTAAGTCTGTGGGGTCAGAATCACTACAATAGAGGGATGTGTCATCAGCAAACATTTCACAGCTACATTCTAGAAATTGGGGTAAGTCATTTACATAGATTGAAAATAGAAGTAGACCCCATATTGACCCTTGTGGTACTCCATGTTTAATAGGTACTAGTTCTGATGTTTGATTATTTGCAGTTACTAGCTGCTGCCTATTCGACAAAAAGCTTTTCAAAAGATTTATCATTTCTGGTGTTCGTTTATACAAGTGAAGTTTACGCAATAATAGGGAATGATTGATTACATCAAATGCTTTTTCAAAGTCAACAAAAAGAAGGCCTGTATATTTATTTTCATTGATGTTGTGTAGGAGATTGTCTGTAATTTGTGTAAGAGTTGTGTGACAGGAATAGTTTTTACGAAAACCTGACTGATCTTCATTTAATAGATTGTTATTTACAAAGTAGGAATATACGGATTTTTGGATATGTTTTTCAAAGGGTTTAGATAAGACAGACAGAATTGAAATTGGTCTGTAATTTGAAGGACAAGCAGTATCACCTGATTTGTGGACTGGTATGATTTTTGCTATTTAAATATGGCAGGAAAGTTGGTTTTCTCTATGCACAAGTTATACAAGTATGTCAGTGTCCCAGCTATAACTTGACCACAAAGCTTAATTATTCTTCCATCTAGATTGTCTAAACACGTGTTCTGGAACTTTTTTGAAGAGACAGGCTTTCCAAGACGTCTGTGATTGTCAT
>CM054141.1:71075999-71078499 GCA_028751875.1 Rapana venosa
ATTATTAGTATAATCATCATTATTATTATTATCATTATTAGTATTATGAGTATTATGATAATTTCTTCTCTGTCTCTGAGATAAAAAAAACACTTTTGACGTTCAATTAGACTTGCGGCTGAAGTACAGGTTGTACAAGCTGGTGCTGAAGCGAAGCCTGTGTCGGGGGTGTGCAGCGGTGTCGGTGGGGGTGAGCTGCTTCACGCTGGTGGCCATCTCTCTGGAGCGCTACTTCGCCATCTGCCGGCCCCTGCACTCGCGGTCCTGGCAGACGCTGAGCCACGCCTACCGCTGCATCGGCCTGTGCTGGCTGCTGGCCGCCGTCCTCATGACCCCCGTGGCCGTCTTCCAGAAGCACCAGCGCCTGACGGCCAACAGCTCCGCCCACTCCTGCCGCGAGCTGTGGCCTGACCCCGGGCTGGAGAAGGCCTACACGCTGCTGCTGGACCTGGCGCTGCTGGTGCTGCCCGTGCTGCTCATGTCCCTGGCTTACGTCAGCGTCGTCCACGCCCTCATGTATGACGTCAGGTCCCCCTCCAGTAGCAAGGCCGGCGTGGCGGGACCGGAAGTGTCCGGGGCAGCCGAGACCAATGGTGAGTTGAAGAGTGTGAGAGAGTGTGTGTGTGTGTGTGTTGGGGGGTGGGGGGGTGGGAGGGGGAGGGGGGGGAGCGTGGTTGGTTGCATGGGTTGTGTGTGGTTGTTGAAAGTGTATAAGGAAAGGGGGATATTGGGGGAGGGTCTTTTTGGGGGGGAGGTAATTCAAGAGTTTTTGTTTGTTTATTGTTTGTTTGTTTTCAGTAACTCGTCTTTGAAATTCCTGCTTTTCCACTTTTGTCACTTTCTCTTTTACCTTTTACTTATAGCCTCTATAGGGTCAGGGAAGGTAAAGCAGCGAGGGAGAGGAGATGGGCGCCGCCCTCAACATGCTGGCCCCTAGAGAAGCTGAGGTCTCTGACGCCTGGCTCCCTTACGACCACATAGGTTATGGGACACCTGTACCTTTTACTAACGATCTTGAAAGCTATAATCATACATGAGCATCAATGCTACTGACATAAAGCGTAAGGGGGAGAGGGGGGGACTGTTTGCTAGAGCAGCTGGCTGGAAAGACCTTGGCTGTGTTCAGTTGTCCATGAACCAACACCTGCAACTCAGTCTAATTGTCAGCTCTCTGCATTCTGTGTGCAGCCACACGAAGCTGAAAACTGACGGGCCATGTGGAATAGTCAGTCACATGAAACATGGAATGCTCTGATCTTGACATCCTCTCTCTCTCGCTCTTGCTCTCTCGCTCGCTCGCTCTCTCTCTACTGATCCAAAAGAGTACCTCTCTGGCAAACGTAGCATAATCATGACATGTATGACTTTGTGGAACTGGCGGGAAGAGGCTAACTCATTCCTCTCCTTACAGGAAAGTCCTGACATTTCGTTCTGCTGCAGCTGTGTACAAACTGCAATCTGCTGAAATAAAAATATTATTCTTTTTCTTAGCTCTCTCTATTCTAGATCCTATTTCAGGGGGACGGGATGGCCTAGTGGTTAGAACTTTGCCCTCACAATCTGACGACCCGGGTTCGAATCTCGTTCAAGGGGATATTTTCCCCTGGAGTTAACACCAGTGCAGACTCCACTTTCCCCCAAAAGTCCTTCGGATGAGACTATAAACCGAGGCCCCGTGTGCGAACGCACGTAGAACGTCTTGCGCACACGTTGAATCCTGTTCGTTTTTCGTAAGAGTAGGCCATTGTGTGCCGGTGGGAACAGAGGACAGAATTTACAAAACTGCATACACACGAGGACTGGATGTAAAAAAGCACATAAGTTCTTATCCCATTATCCTCGATATAAAAGAATAAAATAAAAATAATAAAAATCCTACAATTTATCTGATTAAGCAAATAATATTCAGGCGTACTTGCAAAGGGAGAAAACTGAATAACCTGGAAAACAGTTGTTGATTTGTAATAATCTTTGAGTCCTGTTTTAGCTTTTTAGACATTAAACTTTGTTTTTATAAAACACAAATATTTGGATGAAAAGCCCAAAAGAATAATCGTAAATGGAAATGAGTTATGACAAGCATTTATGAATGAACGAGCAAAACCAAAAAAACTCAGCATAAGAATGAGAGAGTTTGGCTACAGAGTGCTTTTTGCTAGCGTTTCACCGAGTGTTGTTGTTTTGTTGTATGTCATGAAGTGGGTTTGACGGCTGTCAGGAGGCTGGCAGTTTGGCTGATGGCGCCTGCCGTATTTCAGCAGACACTGCGTGTGGGAGCTGGGAAGAGGGCAGAGATGAGGAGTGTGGAGGACAGGGCAGGAACCCCCCACCCCCCTCCCCCCCCACCCCCCCCCCCCCCCCAACATCTCTGATTCATTCTCCGCCTCTCTCCTCTGCCCTTTCTTAAGGAAATTAGGCAACGTGGAGGCTCTCTCTCTCTCTCTCTCTCTCTCTCTCTCTCATCTCTCTCTCTCTCTCTCTCTCTCTCTCTCTCTCTCTC
>CM054141.1:71083499-71090999 GCA_028751875.1 Rapana venosa
GGAGATGTCCGATATGGTGACTGAGGTAGGGCTGTACTGAGTGTCTGCAGAAGAGTCCCTGAGCGGTCAGACCCAGCTGCTGCCAGTCCCCTTGCTGACGTCATCCTGCCTCGACACGTGGGCGGCAGAACTCGTAACGGGAGAGGGGATGGAGGTGGGGGGGGGGGGGGGGGGGGGGGGGGGGGGGGGGGGGGGGGGGGGGGGGGGGGGGGCGGGGGGGGGGGGGGAGGAGGGTGATGTAACTGTTTGACGATGTCACGTCTGTGTGCTGGGCGGAAGAACGGACGATACACTGACAGTGTGCACGCAGTTGTTCGCACGTGGAGGGTTGGGTTTTTCCACAAAAATGAAATTGATTTCTTCGGAGTGTGTGAAGAAATTTGAATGACTGGTCAATTATCTTGATTGCACGCTCTCTCTCTCTCTCTCTCTCTTTCTCCCTGTCCCTCTGTCTCTCTGTCTCTGTCTCTCTCTCTGTCTCTCTCTCTCTACTCTCTCTCTCTCTCTCTCTCTCTCTCTCTCTCTCTCTCTCTCTCAGTGATTCTGTCAAAATCAGAGTAAACAGTTATACAAATATCATCACACGCCGCTTACAGTCATTTCGTGTAGTTCCACGCCTCAAAGTCATGACAAGAACCCCCCCCCCCCCCACACACACACACACACCTCCCCGCTCCTTCTTTCCTTACACCTGCCTGTCTGTCTGTCTGTCTGCCTGTCTGCCTGTCTATCTGTCTGTCTGCCTGTCTGTCTGTCTGTCTGCCTGACTGCCTGTCTGACTGTCTGTCTGTCTGTCTGTCTGTGTGTCTGTCCCAGGGACCACCTCACGCGGCGTGCTGCCCAACTACCGGACCATCGAGCTGCGGCTGCTGGGGCGGGACTCCATGCGGAGCATCACCTCGGTGTCCTCCACAGAGGAGACCTGCCTGTCGCGCTCCGGCACCATCATGTCGGGCCTGGCCACGCCGGCCCCCGGCCCCCTCTCCAGGGCCGGCACCCTCACCCACCCCACCCCCGCCCTCCCTGCCGCGTCCCCCAAACACAAGGCTCGCTCCGGCCGCCGCCACCACACGCACCGCATCCGCCACAGCAACCCGCGCAAGATCCGGGAGAACAAGATCCGTGTGATCCGCATGTTGTTCGTGGTGGTGCTGGAGTTCTTCCTGTGCTGGACGCCGCTGTACGTCATCCAGACCTGGATGATCTTTGACCTGGAGACGGCCTACCAGCACGTGACGCCGCTGACCAAGTCGCTGCTGCACCTGCTGTCCTACGTGTCGTCCTGCACCAACCCCATCACCTACTGCTTCATGAACAAGAAGTTCAGGGAGGGCTTCGTGCGCGTCTTCACCTGCCGCCGGCCCCCGCCTCCGCTGAAGGAGCGGCAGCGCCAACACCTGCTGCTGCTGCAGGACTCTCGCCGCAGTGAGCGCCACCACCCCCTGGCCTCCCTCCCCGCTGCCGCTGCTGCTGTCGCCAGGCCCATGGTGCGCGCCAACTCCGTCAGCACCGGCAGACCCACACCCCGCGCTGGCTCCGTCAGTTCCGGGAAAGCCATGATCCGTGCCAGTTCCGTCAGACAGTTTGAGTTCGTCAACAACATCAACCCCATTGAGGAACAGTCGGCTGAGGACTGCTCTCAGTCTTAACTATGGACCTTAAAGCTGATTTTTTTGTTTCATCAAACGTTGTTGTCTTTGTTTACTGGCACTATACAGGAGTGTTATCGACCAACGGTCCTGAGCTATTTCAGATCCCGTAAACTGACGACTATTCCGTGTACTGTAATAGCAAACCTTACCGATAAACGATCAGCTGAGAAATATTGCTAACCCTACGTGGTTTGCAACACTTGAGCTTTCAGGTTTCAGCCCCAAACTATGGAGAACGGTCATTTCACGACTGCCCCCTCTCCTGCCTTGACTCCGACTTATTCCAGTTCAAGAATAGTTACCAGAGATCTGTTCTTATTTCTTTGTTGCTTCACCCCATAGATCAGATCTGAACATCAGCTGACCTGCAAGCAATGAACACCACTATTATCAATGACGTTTGTTTGAATAGAATGCTTCTTTGAAAGGGGGATAAATAAGTGACTGAATGTGGCATAGGTTTTAGCGTCTAAGATTTGACAGACTTCTAAAGCGTAATTTTTTTCCCCAAAAATGTGCTTAAACTTTGCTACAATATAAACGACTTGTACAATAGTTTGTAATAAGCATGTGAAGTAACTGCAGACTTTTTAAAATAACCTTTTTTTGTTATTCAAGTGGCACTGACGAGTTCAAAGGTAGCAATTTCTGATGACTTTTTCTATTAAAAAAAAAGAGTGCATTGACTACAAGCTTAACCACAAACATAAAAAACAATTTGGAAAATAGTTTTAACAAGGCAGGTGAAAAAACTGTTTATTTTTCAGACATGCTTTTTTTTTTAGTTGACAGAAACTGACGACTGTACAGTTGACAATGTTCCAATACACTATTTTGAAAACAGCTCCTTTAGTCAAGCACTGTTAACTTCCATGGCTGGGTCTTCATGAAAACTCGTTTTGGGATGGCTCCACACCGAAGGTTTTGTTGCCAGTCTCCTGTCTCGCCTCATCCTAATGTTGCCCTGACAACCAGTCTGAACTTTGTCCCGGAGCCCTGTCTGATTCCTACATTTGCTTTGGATTCTGTTTCTTGGAGTGTCTACTGTGTTTTCCTGTGCTGACAGATCCATGCTGTGCTGACAGATCCTCCCTACCTGTGCTGACAGATCCACCCTACCTGTGCTGACAGATCCTCCCTACCTGTGCTGACAGATCCACCCTACCTGTGCTGACAGATCCATCCTACCTGTGCTGACAGATCCATGCTGTGCTGACAGATCCTCCCTACCTGTGCTGACAGATCCTCCCTACCTGTGCTGACAGATCCACCCTACCTGTGCTGACAGATCCACCCTACCTGTGCTGACAGATCCACCTACTGTGCTGACAGATCCTCCCTACCTGTGCTGACAGATCCATGCTGTGCTGACAGATCCTCCCTACCTGTGCTGACAGATCCACCCTACCTGTGCTGACAGATCCACCCTACCTGTGCTGACAGATCCATGCTGTGCTGACAGATCCTCCCTACCTGTGCTGACAGATCCATGCTGTGCTGACAGATCCTCCCTACCTGTGCTGACAGATCCTCCCTACCTGTGCTGACAGATCCACCCTACCTGTGCTGACAGATCCACCCTACCTGTGCTGACAGATCCACCCTACCTGTGCTGACAGATCCACCCTACCTGTGCTGACAGATCCACCCTACCTGTGCTGACAGATCCACGTCTGAATCCACCTACCTGTGCTGACAGATCCACCCTACCTGTGCTGACAGATCCACCCTACCTGTGCTGACAGATCCACCCTACCTGTGCTGACAGATCCTCCCTACCTGTGCTGACAGATCCTCCCTACCTGTGCTGACAGATCCATGCTGTGCTGACAGATCCTCCCTACCTGTGCTGACAGATCCTCCCTACCTGTGCTGACAGATCCTCCCTACCTGTGCTGACAGATCCACCCTACCTGTGCTGACAGATCCTCCCTACCTGTGCTGACAGATCCACCCTACCTGTGCTGACAGATCCACCCTACCTGTGCTGACAGATCCACCCTAGCTGTGCTGACGATGTCATGCTGTGTTCAGCTGAAGTAGTTCCTCAGCCAGCCTGTGTTGCTCGGCACCCTTGTTTTACACGTCAGTAGACTGTCTCATCGACCATCACCTTGTTGGCAGCCTAAAGTGTCATGAACAGAAACACATTTCAGCATGCTGGAAGGTTTACAATAGACAGCTGTGTTGGGTTTTCTGTGTCATGGATTATCATGTTCCTCAGCCACGTCACGTCTTTCCGGGGTGAGGATCGATAGATAGCATTCCCTGCTCACTTGGAGAACTCTTCAGTCAAGAGCAGAATGGGTTTAAGTACCCCGAGTTTGTTTACAAGCCACATGTTCATCAATATACAGTGTCTGTATTGTATATTATTCTTTATTATCTCTGACATCAGTTCAGCAGTAAAAAAAAGGCATGAAGATATTGGGGGAAATAGGCTCTGAAATCGATCCCAAATGACGATGTTTACTGCCCCACTAACTACACAGACCATAACCAGGGCTCCGGTTGTCACACACCTTAAAATGACTGCGTGAAATACAAAGAAGAAAGACCGCGAAAATAAACATGCACTGTTTCAATGGAAGGCCGACCGACGTTGGTCTATGACACTGCACGTTGGGTTGACTGGTGGCCCAGAGGTAAAGCATCTGTCTAGAAAGCCAGAAGATGCAAGTTCAATCCCCCGTTTGAAACGAACTTTTCCCCAGTAATTCGACTTACAGCGCTGGCCTGGGTGCTGGTTTCTCCAAGTTGTATTTGCAACACACATCCACAGCATGTAGAGTCACCCAGGAAAGGAAGTGAGTTGTCCTCAGCAGAATTCTGTAGAAAAAGTCTACTCTCCTTGGAAAAACAGATATATGTGCGCCATTTATACAGGATTTTTTAATAGGTGGCGCTGCTCTTGTGGCAACATGCTCTCCCTGGTGAGAGTGGCCCATAATACACGCAGAGAGAGAGAGAGAGAGAGAGAGAGAGAGATTGCCCCAGTTTACCGAGTTTGAGCTTGTAGTCCGTATTCCAGCTTTTCCAGCGCATGAAGTGCAACGTGTACAGAAGGCCGATACCCGGCCACTGTCAACCAGGCAGCCATCACTTGTCATAGTGTAGGTAAAGAGAACAGGTAAACAGTACAGGTAAAGGTGTTTATATAACCTGTTGGGGAGCGAGAAGTCAGAGACCTCAGCTTCTCTGGGGGACAGCATGTTGAGGGCGGCGCCCATCTCCTCTCCATCACTGCTTTACCTTCCCTGTCCCTAAGTATGCAACCTACAAAACAAGTATTGCAAAGAAGAAAGATTAAAATGAAAGTTTGGACCAATGAAATCTCTAGAGATTTATGAAATAATAGATTCCAAAACATGCTTTATATATATATATATATATATATATATATATATATATATATATATATATATATATATATATATATATATATTGCGACAAAGTTCATTCCACGCACAACACTTTTTCCTCTCTCTTCCCCAAAACTGGAGGACCGGGAAAATTTGGCGTCATCAGCTTTTGCCAAAGTGAGGAGGAAAAACACTGAAACAAAGAGCAGCTTGACAGGCAGAATAAACAGGGGCAGATAAATGAGACAGTGAACAAAGCGAATGAAGAGAGTGAGAGAGAGAGAGAGAGAGAGAGAGAGAGGGAGAGAGAGAGAGAGAGAGAGAGAGAGAGGTGCAAAGTGTGTGGAGACGTAGTCAAAAGGAAAAACCTGACCCTTTCAGCTGTCCGTTGTGTGTGTGTGCGTGTGTGTGTGTGTACGTGTGTGTGTGCGCACACACACACATACCGTGTACACACACGCGCGCGCGCGCACACACACACACACACACACACACACCAGCAATTTGAAACTCTGCTGATAATAAAGCGAGAGTAAAACAACCTCGGGCGACAAAAGACACTTGAGTGGGGAGTGAATTTAGCGCAAACTCCTTGACGAAACAGTCGAATAACGTTAAATTGGATCAAGCCAGATTGTCTTTTCCAGGGACAGAGGAAAGACACAAGACGGCAAAACAAAACAAAACAAACCAAAACAAACAAACAAACAAACAAGTAACATCCAAGCAAACAAGCAAACAAACAAACCAGGCAAGATTGTGACAGATAAATCAAGATAAGCAGAACATTCCATTATGGAATGAAATGAAATTCATCGCGCATTCTAGAGGTGTCTGGCTCTTGTTGTTCTGTTGCTTTGTTGTTGTTGTTGTATTGTTGTTTCTTTTTATATCTCTGAGAAAAAGCAAATTCTAAATTGCCACACACTGCAGTTTCCTTAATTGTTGTCGATGCATAAAGAGAAAGACACACAATTAGACGAAAAGAGAGACAGACAGACAGACAGACAGACAGACAGACAGACAGCTGTGATGTGGAGGGGAAGAAAGGGAGGGGGGAAGAAACAGTAGAGGCAAGAGTGGGGGGGAGGGAGAGAAAAAGAGGAGGAAGATATATGGCCTGCAAACTCTCTCTCTCTCTCTCTCTCTCTCTCTCTCTCTCTCTCTCTCTCTTCTCTCTCTCTCACACACACACACACACACACACCACACACACACACACACACACACTATCAATGACAGAAACTCCAGTTAACAACTGAAAAAGTAAGTGCCAAAACCCGTCAGAAAATTCCTGTTGACAGAGCAGTGAAGGAATCCAAGGAGTAGATCTTCCATCACCCGCCACCTGTACAGCAGGGGACAGTTTGTCGTCATCTCTTAATGTCTGTCCTCTGGCAACTGTGAGCGACCCCCCTCCCCTTACCCCTCTGCATCCTTCTTACCCTGATAAAACACATTGATATATCATTATGACTTTCCTCCCTCTGTTCTCCACCAATGTCTCCGTCCCTCCCCCCACCCATACGCACATGCACACACGCACGCACACGCGCCAACACACACACAAACACACACACTCACACACACACACACACACTCACACACACTCCCACTATGTAATGTTGCAGGCAGACGGGAAGGGTCAGACAAGAGAGATCAGCCTTTGTCTGTGTACTGGCCCTCAGTGTGGCAGGCAGGCAGGGCGCTAATGGCCAATTAGCACACTCAGCCTGGCCTCGTGACCCCTCAGTCTCTGCCTGTCTCTCTCTCACCCTGTCTCTCCTCCCTTCTTTTCGGCTGCTCCTCCTCCTTGCCTCCCCAGCTCTTTCTTGGTCCACACAGGGAGGATGGGAATAAGTATGTAGTCTGTGCTATACCGGTGAACTGTCTGCAGTCTTGTCTGTTGTAGAAGGGTCTGCGCACTAGCAGAATCAGAAATCATTTTTTACGCTGTGCTTTTGTCACTGTTGGTAGAACGACTCAGTTCTAGACTTACTTACCTCTTCCTATTTTCCCAGGAGGGGAAGGGGGGGGGGTACTAGAACCCCCTCATTAACTGTCTCTACCTCCGGTGTCGTCGGGAGGAGCTCCACGCAATGCCACCAGGGTTCGCCATCTGTCTCTGTCTCTGATGAGTTCTGCAATCTCCTGTAGCCCTCCTCCCAGACCACTGATCTCAGTGATGTTGGCAGTGTAGGGTGTTGGTGGTCTGCCTCTTTTTTTTAATATGCCTTCAATCTTACCTTGGGTAACTGTCATCATCAGTCTTGTCTGTGTGTTGCCGTTTGCATGAGCAACATATCTCAGTCTGAGCTTATCAATTTCAGCCATCGTAATTTTGTCTTTGCGCCAAGAGTTCATCAAGAATGCTTTCGTTTCTTTTCCTGTCTGACGGTTTGACCCTTACAGGAGAGTCAGATCAAGTTCTGTGGCTATGAACACTTGTTAAAGCACAACACATTACAATAGATGTGATGATAATG